>QVIE01002811.1:0-22962 GCA_013387415.1 Panellus pusillus | reverse complement strand
CCGTAGGCACGTTATAACGCGTCACAATGAGACCCAACACTCATTTATGATTGCATCACCCTATTTTGACCTTGACCCCGAGGGGCAACCGTAGGCCATCCAAGCACTTTCTTTTGATACACGTGCTTGTCGAGCTGCATCACTGTTCTGCACTGCCTTGGTTACCTCCTACCTTCTGCTCCCTCTTCAATCACTTGCTAACCACCATCTACTTTCTGTATCTACCTGCAATATGCAGCCATATGATCAGACTTTCTATCCTATGGGTTCCAGTGTGCCTATAAACATTCATGGTGCGAGAAAAATGAATCATAATACTTACCAATGCTAGTACTAATTCATCTCACCCAGGAGGCACTGGAGGTGCTGGAGGGAAGGCTTATGAACAGGGCGGCAATGGAGGTACTGGAGGTGGTCCCATTGTGCACACTGGTTCCGGAAACCAGATGATCTACCAGGGCAGCAATTTCAAAGAAAAGGAAAATGAGGCTGCTCGTACAGCCATCATTGACTGGTTTTCTCCCATCAATTTCTTTCTACGGCATGCAGATATCTCTCATACTCGGGTAGAAGGGACCGTTGAATGGCTTGTTCAGGAAAATCCTTCATACAGTGGAAATCTGATCTCAATAACACTTTTTGGTGCAGTGGAATGCGTCAGTATCTCTCCATCCTAGTTGTTCTCAGACTGACGAGGTTTAAATTCTTAGCTGGTGCTGGAAAGACAATCCTCGTGTAGGCTGCCTCTCTACTTTTCACTGCAATACCAAAAATGATAATTCATACTAGATCCAAGGTTGTAGATCATCTCCGATTGACATACGAAAACACCAAAGATATTGGTGTAGCTTGCATCTATCTGAACTACAAAGAATCTGACAGCCAAACACCCTCCGAGCTTCTTGCAGGCCTTTGGAGGCAGCTTATACTTGACAAAGAAGTGGACTCTGCCACGGAAACTTTATACAGAGAGCACAAAAAGAAGGGCACCAGGCCATCTCTAAACGAGGTTGTCAGCACACTTAGATCCAGCATAGTCCAATTCTCAAAGGTCTTTATTGTTGTCGATGCCATAGATGAATATCCAGCGCATCAGCGGCAGAGTCTGCTCCAAAATCTTGTAGCAGTGGGCAACAACATCAATTTCCTTATGACTGCTCGGCCACATGTTTCTCCAGCGGACTTTCACTTTCCAAATCTTGAAGCATTCGAAGTTGAAGCAGCAGAGAAAGATATCCAAGTATTCATTAGCAAACAGATCAAAATATCTCAGCATCTATGGAGACTCATCAGAGACAACCTGCACTGCAAGAAGATATTTCATCAAAAATCATTGAAAAAGCAGCTGGGATGTAAGGTTCCAAGAAGCAGCAGCTCTACATTTACTGACACACTTGCTCAGGTTTCTTCTTGCCAAATTGCACCTTGCATCCCTTGTGGAAAAGCTTACTCCAAAGGACATTTACGAAGCTCTCAACGATCTACCGAGGGATTTAGATGCAACTTACAACAATGCAATTCAACGCATTGAACAGCAAGTGACAGAAAAACAGAAGATTGCCTACTCAACCTTGGCATGGCTTATGAATGCAAGACAACCATTGACTGTCTCAGACCTGGAAACAGCACTTGCTGTTGAGCCAAAGACACAAAAGCTGGATGTTAACAATGTTATAGACATTGAGATCATTCTTTCTGTGTGTGCTGGTCTTGTTATGGTGGACAAGGAGTCTTCGGTGGTGCGACTGGTGCACTACACTACACAGGAATATCTCAAAAAATCCCAGGCTCATAAATTCAAAGATGCACAAACAGAAATCACATCCACTCTCTTAACATTCCTTGCCTTCAAAGGATTTCCAGATCAGTTACGGAACCAGGACAGTCTACCCCCTCTCACCGAATATTCGCAGCACTGTCTAGCACATGCTGTTGGGCAGCCAGAAACTGAATTGCAAGGGGAGATACTCAGATTTTTTGATCAAGTTTCTAAATGGAAAGAATTACTGTGGCCCTTCGCTCCAGAAGACAACATTTGGGGTTCACAACCATGGACTATCCAAATTGGCCATCAGAACCTGCTGCTCTATGGATTGCATCAGCTACAAATCTGGTAGGAATAACAAAGTTCTTATTGGATCAGCAGCCTCTGGAACTGGTGCAGAACCTCGAAAGCCCAGAAATTTCAGTGGCATCATACTATGGCTACACAGAGATTGTATCCCTTCTTCTGGAAAAAGGTGCTGATGTCAATGCGACTGGGGGCAACTATGGGAACGCCTTGCAAGCTGCTGCTGTACAAGGCCACACAAATACTGTACGCCTCCTTCTGGACAAAGGCGCTGATGTTAATGCAGCTGGGGGTGAATACTATGGGAGTGCCTTACGAGCTGCTGCTCAAGAAGGCTGGACAGACATTGCATCCCTCCTTTTAGACAAAGGCGCTGATGTCAATGCAGCTGGGCATAATGATTGTGATAACGCCTTGCAAGCTGCTTCTGAATCTGGCCACACAAACATGGTGTACCTCCTTGTGGACAGAGGCGCTGATATCAATGTAGTTGGAGACTACTTTGGGCACAAGAGCCCTTGCAAGCTGCTGTCTGGAATGGCCACACAGAGGTTGTGTCCTTCCTTCTGGACAAAGGTGCTGATGTCAATGGAGCTGGACAACACTTCTATGGGAGCAACCTCAAAAGACCAGAAATTTCAGTGGCATCATACTATGGCCACACAGAGATTGTATCCCTTCTTCTGGAAAAAGGTGCTGATGTCAATGTGACTTGGGGCAACTATGGGAACGCCTTGCAAGCTGCTGCTGTGCAAGGCCATACAAATACTGTACGCCTCCTTCTGGACAAAGGCGCTGATGTTAATGCAGCTGGGGGTGAATACTATGGGAGTGCCTTGCGAGCTGCTGCTCAAGAAGGCTGGACAGACATTGCATCCCTCCTTTTAGACAAAGGCGCTGATGTCAATGCAGCTGGGCATAATGATTGTGATAACGCCTTGCAAGCTGCTGCTGAATCTGGCCACACAAACATGGTGTACCTTCTTGTGGACAGAGGCGCTGATATCAATGTAGTTGTAGACTACTTTGGGCACAAGAGCCCTTGCAAGCTGCTGTCTGGAATGGCCACACAGAGGTTGTGTCCTTCCTTCTGGACAAAGGTGCTGATGTCAATGGAGCTGGACAACACTTCTATGGGAGCGCCTTGCAGATTGCTGCTTCGTGTGGCCATAAAAAGTGTGTGTCTCTCCTTCTGGACAAAGGTGCTGATGTCAATGCAGCCAGTGAGGGCTACTCAGGAAGTGCCTTGGATATTGCCATTGCCAGAGGCGATACAGACATGGTGTCCTTACTTCTCGAAAAAGGTGCTGATGTCCGAGTCAATGCAGCTAGGAACAATTATGAAAGGACCTTGCGAACTGCTATTATGTGTGGCTATACAGAGATTGTGTCTCTCCTTCTGGACAAATGTGCTGATGCCAATGCAGCTGAAGGCAACCTTGGTAGTGCTTTGCAAGCTGCTGCTGACACTGGGAGGACTCCAACATTTGCTGGGCCAGCAAATTTTAAATTTGCTAAACATTTGCTAAACATTTGCTATACATTTGCTGGATTATTTGCGGACACAGCAAATGTTGCACAGATGTTGAGTTCTTGACTGATTGCCGAGACATTTGCTCAACATTTGCTGAGGTGCCGCATGTCCTTCCTCTTATGGCAATAAATCCTAATATCCCTTTAAGGCAACTTCTTTTTGCAGCAGGACTCCGTACACCCCGGTGGGTAACTTCATACAGAAGACATTCCAGTACATATACACTATTTCTGAATTATAGCTGGTAATTTTACTGTACGCTGTGCACATGAGCGAAGGCATGTTGATTTGACTCCTCTCCTCCACTATGGCTCTGAGTCTCATTGGGTACGAAATGTATATATATCCCTCTAGAATCCTCTCAAATACCCTCCCAGTTAAACCTATTTCACTTATTTCTAGTGTGCCATTTCTGCGCCTCCTTTCATACTATGCTGATGACCCGGCTTTGACGGCATCGGGGGAGATTTAACCTTCTGGACCTTTCTAGGGGGCACGGCCGGCTTCTTGAAGACCCCATCATCGTCGGAGTCCTACATCAGAATCAGTCAGTCATAGCAACTAAGCAGCGAGGGAAATGAAAGGGAGCTGACACTATCAGATTCCAGCGAACTGCTCCGCTATTGCTCCACCTGGGGCGCTGCTGCTGGGGAGGTGGCTTAACATCGGTCAGTATGCGACTACGTTGGATGAGTACATATACATACAGGACAGAGACGAATTTCGTACCCTGTGGGCTTGTCAGCGGCGGAGGATTTATAGAACACCGAGACGACTTCAACCTCGTCGTCAGTGTCGGAGTCGGGGTCAGTGTTGGTGTCATCAGTGTGGAAGTCGGTGTCCTGTTTTGCGCTGCAAGCCCGGGGAACTCTCAAAATTTGGAGGCGACGACGGCTCTAATTTCAATGTGCACTTGCGCTACCTCAGTGTACATAAGTGAAACTGGCCGCCTTACCTTGCGGACTTGCGCACAGCCGGGCGCACCACAATGATCTTGATTTTGTCGTCCGAGTCCTGGATGAAATTCAATTGTGAGCATCCCGACGAACGCTTAGATGAACGTACGTCGTCCGAGTCCTGAATGAAATTCGATCGTGAGCATCCCGGCGAACGCTAATCGTAGATGAACGTACGTTGTCCGAGTCCTGGGTGAAAATTGATCGTGAGCATCCCAGCAAATGTGAATTGTAGATAAACGTACGTCACAAAGTTCACCGATGACCTCTGAAGCAGTATCCATATACGCCACGCTAGCGATGAAGTGTCTTTGTTCCAGTAAGGCGCGGTGCATTCAGGTTCCGCAATGCTGCAGCGGGATCAACACTTCTGAACCCATGGTGGCAGAGTCTAATTACTGCGTCGAAGCGCTAATTGCGGTAGGTTCAGTGAAAAACGAGAAGCAGATGTCATGCACAGCGGACACGTACCTGTCTACCAGCGTCGGGGTGAGCGGCAGCGGTGAGATCATAGTGATCATGAGCGACCGGGCCCTGTCAGGGTACGAGATGGCGAGTCGCAACGAGACGCAGGAACCCATGGATACACCAAGGATATGGCAGGGCGGCAGGCGCAGGACTTCCTACAGTGCATAGTAACCATCAGTCTTCAATCTTCGTGAAATAGATGTTCTGTGAGACAAACCATGAACTTCATGACGTTGTCGGCTGCGGCCTCACGGCCGTATGTGGTAAGCGCTTTCCCCGTTGTTTTTCCGTGCCTGCGTAGGCCCAAAGCGACGAGGTTGGACCGTCTCAGGTTCGGTTCCGCAAATCGCACTGTGCCGCCGGCTCGATATCAGAGGAAGTGGAACGAAGAGAGCATACGATGGAAGAGTTCTTGCGCGATGTAGACCGGGTGGGTAAAGAGGACGGTGGGGGTGTGTTGTCAATCGCCTTGGCTGAAGAGTTCTTGGAGTAGAGATGGTATAGTGAGTGGTGGACCAACCAACACTTGATGTGGCTGTAGTCTCTGTAACAGATACAGCACCCTATACTGCGATTTGTTTACCCGCGCATATGGATGCAACCAGTGCGCCCGTCTGCATGATTCATCAGGGATTTTGGATGAGCTTAGCCCCGACCAGCCTCGCCCACGCATCTGGTCCAGATATGATTGCCCGCCGTCCCATCCTCCCCGTGCAAGGTCATCGATGCTTCGGGTAAGTCTGCTGATCGTCTCATCAATGCCCAGTTTTTCACCCGAATATTGTCTCCATTTGACAAGGTTCCGAAGCAGCTTGATTCGGCGATTTAGGAAGGGTGGCGGGGTCAAACGCGCGCGCGGAGGCGGGGTCCGAATCCTTGCTGGCTGTTTCAATAATCCGATTGTACTCTGCTATTTCGGCCCGGAACACAACGAGGATCGACTTGAACAGCGTCTAAGCGGTGTTGAGTAAGATATGGGGTAGATGGACAGGACGGACCGAGAATTTCACCTTCCCACGTTCTACAGAAGTTTCCACTTCCTCTGCGAAATCAATCATGCGCCGCACGTCCTTATCCGAGTACGCATCGAATGCTCCCCGTTCAATAAGGACGCATATGCCAGAGACGACTGCAGTGGAAATCATGGAAGCCACTAGATCTCCATCCGGCCCAAGGTCTTCCTCATTCGGTTTGGAGTAATCGTATACTTAAGCCTTAGAACCAATTGAAACCATCCAAAGTTTGGGGCTCCTGACATTTTGTGTCAAGGACCAGGCGCTGCAAAGGTGGGTCATGAAACTCACCCTGATGAAATCCCACCCAACGATCTCCAGTCGTACCGAAAACTCCCAAATACTAACTATGCCGATATCATGGACCCGGATGCGTCCATCCGCGGCGAATAATGCCGGCGTCGCGCCGTATGCGGAGATCGCCTGGGAGAGCGCAGTGGCGTACCTTGGAGATGGGCTACTCCTATGGTACGGATGATGAGCCGTCGATGACAAATCCCCGCGGTCATGAAGATATAAGGGAGATCACTGCGGATGCTCCAGGTGATCTGCGCCAAGTGAGGATCCGACTACGAAGACACCGGATGCTGGACCGTGCTGTGGTACGGCGCCGGATATTCTCTGTGGCTGGTATACGCAGGATAGGTGCAATGGAGCTGCAACATTACGATCAGAGACTGAGCATTCAGCGATACGCGGAAACTTGGCTTGCATTAGAACCAGGTCAAGAAAGACGGGAAGCGGACGCACCAACAGGGACTCGGGAATGCGGGAAAGTACCGTGCGCACGCGCCATGGGGTTGATCTCGCGCTCAAAAGAACGCTCCATGGCGTTCCACGCGCCGTGGTAGATCACAAAGGGCGACTTCGCATGGTCGCGTATATCTCAACTGTGCCACTCTCCACGTCGGGGTGTCTGAAACACCTGTATATATGCTCGAATGAGAACATGCGTCGCGGGGAGGAACCAAGGAGAGACTGGTGCACATACATACGAGATAAAACACCTTGCCCGAAGGACGAGAGTGGGGAGGTCGTCCATGACCTCCTCGACGCTCGTGTCCCAGTCCCACATCCACTCGGAATCGCTGACAACCATTTGCTGAATCTGACGATCGGCCAGAAGAGGAGAGTCCCAGATGGCAGCAAAGAGGCGCCAGCAGACAGTCAGTGGATGGGCATGGGCAGCAGCCGAGAGGAAAGTCGAATCGGAGACGCCAGCGACCTGCACGCCACAGTACGCCACGAGTGTGGATCGCTGTACGATCGGAACGGCCTCGCGCTGCTCACGAACGAGGTGTACCGAGATAACACCCACGACCACAGCAAGCACGCGGTCCGTAGCATTGAGCGCGTGCTGCGCAACCTGCAGGCGGAGGTGAAGGCGGCGGGGAAGGGGGAGGGGGAGGACGCGCTGCACGTGCTGCTCATGTCGTTCTACTCCATCTCCAAGGGAATGTCGGGTGGGTGCGGCCAGCGGGGCAGTTACTTCAAGCTCACGAACTTCATGCGGGAGGTGCGCGACCTCGTATACAAGCAGCGTCGGCCTGTTCCCGTCGCTGTCGGGGCAGATCGGCGTGAACACGATGGTGCGGGGTCGATGCATCGTACGCGCTGGGCGGGTGGAGACGCAGGTGATCCATGAGGAGCTCACGACGCGCACCCGGACGATCACGCAGGGTCTCGACGCGCTCGAGGGCGTGTCGTGCGTCGAATCCCTCAGTGTGCTGTACCTCTTCCTGCGCATCACGCTGGCGCTGCTGCTATCAAAGCCGTGGGGGCATGCGATAAGGCACTCAACACGGTGTGTGCGATGGAGCTGCTGGAGGTGCGTCGTACCGGGAAGCGGGTTCCGCCAGAAGGAGGGCGAGTGACTTACGTGTCTGTGTCCCGGCACGGAGGAGTATGTTGATGAGGTTTCATAACAAGTATTTGACAAAGTGGAAGGGGCAGTAGGGCTGAACGTGGTGTGTTTCCAGACTGGATAGACTGGAATCCAAAACATCCTCCCTCGCGATAGCTTCAAAGGGATAAGTAGGCGCCAATTTTCTTGCATGCCGTCAGACCCGACCACGGGGAAACCGTCTCTGGCAAACAGGTAAGGGAAGGCATGGTCTCGAGGCTGGGCACAGTCGTTTGGGAGTGCATGTCGTGCGACATGTTTGTGGTTGAGGGCCGGATCGCGACGAGCTTGCATCGGATTGAATAGTGTTGATGTGATGTGGCTGTGTGAGCTCCAGAATGTCTGCTGCCCAGCCACATCATCACTCTCGCCGGCTCTATTCTCGTTTATACCTCACAGGTCGGTCTTTCCGGCGACCCATCCTCGCCGTGTACACCGTCCTTTTCTTCCCCGCCTTCGTCTCCTTCGTCACAGCTTACAAGCGCACGTCGGTCGTGCTCGATCAGAAGCTTTCGGGGACGTACCAGCGCTAGCTCATGGGGTATTCAGCGCGCGTGTAGAATTAGATAGGATAGAACGTAGAACGGCGCAAGGATAGGATAGATAGGATAAGACGGTGCACGCTCGCTAATTACATGTAATCAAGCTCGTCCATATTGTCCAAGAACCAGTTTGCCTCGGTCTTTTCGCGGAGTTCACCCTGCAGGATCGCCATGAACAGCTTCAGCTTGAACAGCTCGGCTCAATTTTTCGCCTCTTCGTATTCATCGCCAGGCACCCACGTCTCCGTCTCGAAACCAATCATGCCTCGTATACCCTCATAGTTTTCATCGCTCAGCGCAAGCCCTTGATCACCTGGGGCGCGGCATAGTTGGGGCTGCCACAGCTGGCTGCGAGGAACTCGCCGTCGATGGTCTCGTTAGAGAAGCCAGAGTCCGCGATCTTGACGTTCTGGTACTCGTCGAGGAGGATGTTCTCCGGCTTAAGGTCGCGGTGAACAGATATCCGCAATCGTTCGTCCGTCGCGTACGAGCCGACGTGGTCAATCCGAGCGGCCATCTCAGTCTTGCCAGCATAGTGAAAATTTTTCCTTGGTTGTCGTTGAAAGCGCGATTGCCGGGTGAGAATCGGCGTCGTGCGCGACCGAGACAAGAGAGCGAAGCAGGTCAACATGGGTTCCCGTTTCCACCGTCGCCTGGAAGCGGGATTCAGAAGCACGCCCGTCGCCCTCCGGCCTCGCGAACGCCTCCAGCTCACCCGCTCCGTATGGGCCATGGTCAGCGTTTACCCGCGCCCGCACCGGCACCGTAGACGGGCCCGTGGCCCGTGCGCACGAATCGGCCACGGCGATGATCTTGATGGCGGCCGCACATTCGATTCGGATTCGTCGCGGCGGAAGCGAATGCGGACGCCGGACGTGCGAGAGGGAGAGGGAGAGCGGGAGGGGGAAAGAGCGTCCTCCTGGCGCTGCACATGACGCATCTCCTCGCCGTGCTTGATCCCGCCGTTGGTGCGGACTCGTAGAACACGGAGAACGGGAAGAGTGCAGCGAGCGTGAGCGGCGGGCGGGCGGCGAGAGGCGAGAGGGATGCGGCGAGTGCAGCGCACGGAGATGAGGAAGGTGCTTGTCGTCATCGTGAGCGATAATCACCATGTCGTGCCCACGACGGAAAATCGCCCTCGCGTCATCACAGCTCTCGTTCTCGTCCTCATCTTCCATACCAACCATTGGGCCGAACTCACGGGGTTGTTGCTTCCGCTGGGGCAGCTGATCATGAATTCGAAGCACCGACACTTCCGGTGGCAGAGGGACTGAACGAAGCCGGTTCCGGGAACTTTACTGACCGATCTACGGAACTAGGGACATGAGTTCGGTATTGATGGACGAGATAGGGCGAAGGGTGTGCGTGCTGCGCTGTTCTGCGCTGCCGTGGCCGTCGGTCAGCTACTATAAAAATTAGGAAAGGTCCGCAGCACTGTCGTCACAGGTCGTCACTCGTGCATGACCTGTGACCGGATTGTGACTGCACGCGTCTGAAATGTACGGACGTCCGTACATTTCAGACGCGCTTCCGCCCAATGCTTCTACACCTCTCAACAGTTTCCGAACGCGCGCACTGGGAATAGAGAGGGGGATGGAGAGAAGGTTAGAGGAGTTGGAAGGGCAGGTGTGTTGCCAGTCCCAGGACCTCCCTGCCACCCTTCTCCGAATGGCTCAGATGGTGCGCGGCCTCAGTTCTGGTCCTTCACACAGACTACTACAGACAACGAGACTAAGCAGGTTAAACCTTACATACTCTATTCCTTGGCTCCTCCGGCCTACCGCTTGCCCGCGCCACCCATACACCTGGCATTTACTACACGCTATTAATATTGATTCACTCTAGTTCAACACGATGACAATGGCAGCAATACTCAGGCTGGACCTGCCTTTTGCGCTCATGTCATGGACAACAAACGCAAATTGACATATGTCCACCAATCGTGAGGGTTTTTCTGCAGAACTTACTCGATCTTATAAGGCATTGCAGCAAACCTCGAAGACGACGTTTGGTGCGGCCGTGCTTGCCTCGGCTGCATGCGGGACCTGCGACCTCACGCGCTTATCCCGCCAATTCGCTGCATTCGCTGCGCACTTCTCCATCAAGATGCACGACGGGGCTGGCCTTTAGATCTGCCCGATCACCAGCTAAACAAAAAGTCACCGCCCGACCCAGCGCCGCAGCAGCTTCGACCCCGGCGACGTCGCAGCGATTCATGGGCGGCGGGTGCTTTGTTTTCGACAGGGCTTCGCACGGGCAGCCGATCTAGTTTCGACGCTCTAGTGCGCGGGGTACGGGCAGCGGCCGGTTTCGCGGGTGAGGGACCCTGTCGCGGAGCTGCGCGTGCGTCCATCGACCTGGTCCAGCGCGCTGCCGCCGTTGGTGCGCTTCTTTGGAAAGAACGACACGCTGCACTGCACGTCGCCCGCGGCGGGCTCAACGCCACGGTCATGGGCGCACACGTACGCATGCGTGTGCAGAATTAGGATGACACGCGCGCGGACGGGCTACATGCGGTGCTCACCCGCGGGCAGGCTATGGAGACGGTGCCTTTGGCAGCGACGAAGGCGCTGCTCCCGATCGAACACGACGGAGGAGCGCTAAGCATGGCTGGCGCATGGCAGTGCGTGAGGCCGGCGCCGGAGCCTACCCTTGGACCTCTCGCTCCCACCCCAGCTGCGTCGGACGAAGATCCAGGCATCGCAAGCCTCGACGGCGAGAGCGAGGGATCGGCGAACTTTAACGAGTCACAGGGCCCGCCGAGCACCGTGCCAACACCTGCAGGAACGAAGAGAGACGTTTGCCTTGACGTAAGAACTTGGGGACGACGACTTCGTCTCTACTGAAGAGAGGCAAGAGACACTGTCCGCTGCTCGGTCAGCACCAAAAATCATTTTGACGTGCGGGATGTCTTGTCATTCCGCAGAAATGAGCTTGCAATTCTCCGCAGTCGATTTACACCGACACAGACGACGCTCATCTCAGGCCTATTGACTATATTTCCCATCGAACTGTTCTTCCCTGCAGATCTCCTCTATTCCATCCTCGGCATGCCTCTCCTTATACCTTTCTCGACGTCGGACCCCGCCTCGCCGCTCTCACTATCCGCACGGGCGAACTTGGGCCATGCCAGCCTATCGCGAGGAACGTCGAAGACGGGACGACTTGTACTGAGAGTAACAAATACAGCCGGAACGAGGCCGCCAATGTGATATTCCTCGACCAGCCGGCGAGTGTTGGGTATTACTCCTCCACTCAGACGACCCCGGTCATGACCACGCCCGCCGCTGCGCAGGACGTGTATGTCTTCCTGCAGCTATTCGTTCGCTGGGGAGTATGCTTCGCATCCGTTTCACCTCGCCGGCGCTACGGGGGTACTTGCGAGGAAATTCGTAGATGAGAAGCAGCGCGCGCGCGGTAAGTCTGCTAGAGAACATGTACAGCGACAGGGCGATCTTCCTGCGCGTCTACTGTCGCTATATCATATGGTGTGTTCCTTTTACTTGCTTCACGAATGAAGGTATCTCGCGTGCAGGTCGGGGAGAAGAAAGCACTACGCGACTGGCATCTCCTCGACGGTGCGTCTTGATGTCCTCTAGATCTGTACACGTGCTGACTCTCTTCAGGTGCCCGGTGTCAACCACCTACACCCATAAACTCTCAGATCACCGAATTGTATCAGTCGATTGAAGTTGCCACTGAGCCATGGCTGCTATTTTTGTGAGTATTCGTCTGTTTCCGAAGCACCAATTATCAGCTTATAAAGAAAGAAAAGCCTGCCCAAACGCGACCGCGCGCTGTGTCTCTGCAACGTCGAGGTCCTCCGCGCCAAGGTCGCTGACGCCAAGGTGGTGCAGGAGAGGGACGAGGACGGCGAAGAGGGTGGTGCCGCTGCCGAGGCGAGCCAGCCCGTGCCTATCACGCTGCAGGCCACTTCGCCGCAGACGCCCGACCTCTCGTCGCGCGCCCCAGTGCGACTGCGTCCTCTGCGCCGACTACGCCTGGCAGCGGCGGCGGCAGCTCTACCCATACGATCGCGTCGGTGTCGCGGCTGCCGGCGGCGGAGATCATTCGGCTGGCGACATCGAGCAGCGCGACGGGGCTTCCGCTGCCCAAGGCCGACCCGCTGGTGGTGCAGGCTACGGACGAGTTCATCGATGGATTGTTGGATAAGCCGCCGCAGGTGCAGAAGCAGCAGCTTGGCGATAAACTGTGCGTGCGGTTCTCTTTTGTTCGGCACTGCATCGTGTCTGAGCTGGTTTTTTTTATTGCAGATTCAAGACTGTCAAATTGTTTGGGATCAAAGCTGCTGTGAGTTATCAGCCATCTGTACTCTTTGTCTCCCTCGTCGGTGTATTGATGCAGCAGCGTGTTTCTGCAGCCCAAGGTCACGATCGCGCTCCTGGATCAGGAGGCGTTGGCGCATCTCATGAATAGCTACCCCACCGTTCTGAAAGACAAGGCTCAGGGCATCATACCCGCCAAGTAAAGTGAAATCAACGCGAGTCTCACGAAGCTTCGCCGTATCTTTTTCTGCTTCCTCACCCACCACGCCCATAAGACGACCGACCTCTTGGTCCATTTCTCATCCATCCACCTCCACATCTATTTACTGTCATCTCATCCTACCTGTTGTGTCCACTACTACCCAGTCAACCAACGACTCCCGTGCCGCCTCTCTCTCTGCTTCCGCCACCGCTAGATACGCACACTATTCCAGATCCCGTTGTTGCTTTCTCAGAGTCATTGCTGCGTGTTCCGCATTCCTATTACTTACATACATCTTTCTCTGTTTGGAGCTCAGTCATGACCTTTTACGACCACCACCCACCCACTGACCCACCCACCTCATCCTTTTTCATCCGAAATGAGATCGATCGATATACAGTTAGTTTTACTGGAAATTTTATTGCTAAGATGGATGGAGGAGGCTAGCGCTATCATATAATTTGGTTGGAGTTCCTTGCGAGTGTGTGCTGTCCTGTTGCGACTTGATCTAGATTCGAGTGGTGGAGGCATCTGGGGACTCGGCATACTTATTCAGGACTGTTCCGTCTCCCCGTATCCCGTCCTTTTTTTCTTATTTGGTCGAAGGAAGGGAGGAAGGTGATTAAGGTTGCGCGGTCCCATGGATCAGTTGCGCAACAAAGATTGTCTGAGTAAATATGAAAGACGGGAAACGGGGAGAATTGAGCTCGAGCGCCCCTATAGGCCCTGATTGGACTCGGAGGTTGATCGATATCAAGTTCTTCGCTGTGATGTCAGCGACGACTGTTTGACGGGCCCTGGTTGATTCCACCTCCAGCTTCTAGCTTTGAACGGTCTCTGCATCTCCTGCGTGGTTTGCACTCGAAAGTGACGGCGGAAACTTCATTTACTAGCGGTGCTGCTGTCTTCTGGCCAATCAGAGAACTCCCGCAGCATTCGCATCGTCCGACGTCCATCGACCAACATTGGACCTTACTCGCGTCGAAATCAGGAATATGTGACAGCGCCTGGCACCAGCCTACGACTCGGAATTACTGGACTTGAGTGCAGTCCCGATGTAAGTACTACAAGCTGTTTGGGGAGAGATGATCGCTGCGTTGAGAAACACCCAGAACTGAGTAGTGCGGGTCAGCGCCTTACAGGTAAGGCAAGCGGGAGAGCAGGCTGATTAAATAGCTGACCTGCATCCGGCACGTCGCGAACAGCGCGGTCGTCAGATGCGCTGGGAGAGTAGACTATAGCATTATTATAGCGATGACGAGACCTCCCTCGCGCACGACGCGTGCGAGGGTCGCGTACAACATATTCGTAGTCTCTGCCTTTCGGGCGCGAGCACTGCACTGGGCGTATTTGAAACTTAGTACGGACGCACAAAAAAGTGCGGGTTTTACCCAGGAATCAGGATAGTTCCCGCTGAGGAGGGTTTGAGCGCGCTCAAAATATCAGACACGGAAGAACCCACCTGCGACGATCCCGAATCCGATACCTTGGTCCCCAGGTAACTTCACATACCATGGCCACAATTTCGTGGCCAAATAGCTGGGTTTTTGTGCGTTAGACGAGAAAAGAGCCAGGGGCAGGACTTACCGGAGGAAAGCTCATGGCAATAAGGCCATAGGGATAAGCCACGCCCCTATGTCGCGCGAGTCTTCCTTCCGTCCTACCGGCGCCAGTACACCAGTGACTCCTGGATATCGCACTCATGATCAATATGACTCGCATGTGCACCCAAACGGCCAACTCGAGACACTTGCTGAGAGCCAGCAATATCAATGGGTGCCCGCGTGTGAGTGTCTTGGTATCTTTTAATCAACTTTTAATAATAGATTTGGCGGCTTACAGGTTCCAGACAACAATCCGCAGTATGCACGCTCGAGTTCCTCGCAAGCGCTCAGTCAGAACACCTCTGCTTATAGCACCGGCGCACCAGTCAATTACGGCCAGAACTCTCCAGATCAATATCTGTCCGCAGGGCCAAGCAGCATTGACCGCCGCCCGAGTGCGATGCTGCGCGATTTCGCCAGCTACACTCCGCGTGGGCCCCTTGAGCTGCACGATGATGCTGAGGCCGAGTACTGGGAAGAGGAGGACGAGGAGGATGAGTCCCGTTTCGTCAATTACTCGCTGCTCTCGCACATCGCAGTGCAGCTACGTGACAAGGTCCCTCGCGGGACTCACGTCAAGGGTAGCATTCCGTACCCCCGAGCGTTTACGGCGAAAGATATCGTCGGCACGATACAAACACAGATTCAGCGCGAATCGGCGGTGAATCACGGTATTCCAACCAGCAATCGTCGCGAGGCGCTGCAAATTGCGCGTAGTTTGCAGAGCCAATTGTTCTTTTACGAGGTGGAGTGGAGTGGCCGCGTGCTTCAGGATGGCGTTGAGGACGTGTATAATAATACGTAGCCGGCATCGCTGCACAACAACGCACAATAGACGCGTCCAGCCACCGTCGCGTGCCTTTCACATGATCCCAAACATCTTGCCAGAAACGTCTTGCCAGCAGCCACCATGGACCTTGCCGGTGAGTTCCTCTGTTCTTTTTTTGCTTTAACCTTTTTCTTTCATCGATCCGGATAAACGGTCCAACTCCCACTTCAGAGCAGGGCCGTTTCACCGTGACCTTTGTTTCTTTCCACTGCCCTCTGCTTTACTCCTACCTCGGAGCAGGCGAGGGCAGTTGTTGTCCGCTTTTTCAGCCCCTTACTAAGTTTTCTCTCTTCCCCCCACCATTCTGTCTACGTCTTATACTCAGATCACTACGGCGCGCCCATCGTATGTCAAGGCTTCGACCTCGAGTTGGTCCGTAGGTATCTACATACAGTCTGTATAAAAAGCGTCCCCGCCGGTGGAAAGCGAAAGAGAAACAAAACAAGGCAAGAAAAACAAAAGTGTCCGGGCGGGAACACCATATTAATAAGCAGTCGTAAGTGAAACGAAGAGCGTAACGAGATGATGCGGAGAAATGTCCAGACGATGAGAAGAATACCGTCTAATCTTTAATCTGTAGGAAAGAATCAGCAGCAAAAATGGAACTAGGGAGGGCACATACCCAGTCAAAGGAGATGAGGAACAAAGAAAATTAGAGGAAATTGACGTGTCTCTGTCACGCGGGAGTGCTAGCGGCTTTGGAGAAAGCGTTGGCGACGGCCGGATTCGACAGGCGGAGAGCGGATTGCCAGGAATAGGCTCGTGATACGACGGCCCGCCCGTCGCGAGCTCCAGCTCTGCGTCTGTCATGAAGGTACCCTATGGCTGGCCCGTCTTCGGGGCAGAATAGACATTAAAATGTGCCTATGGGAGCATTGTGAGCTTGACACAAGGACAGATGAATGCACAGAAGACGGACACACCTGTCCATTGGGGTGATTGTGGCTGACGAAGAGCCCATAGTCTGCCGCGTCGAGCGTGCCGATCACTAGGGAGAGGACACAGATACAGCAGTCAGCCGCTCGGTCAACGCAAGTAGCTAAGAGACAAGACACACCAAGCCTCAGATTCTCTTTTTGCGGCTGGTGCTTCGCCCCAAATCTCGCCATGATTGTATCCACGTTCGACCGGAACCACTTTTTCGGCGCATCCAAGCTCTCGACGTAGCGATACATTGTCGACTCGGTGCACATGTACGCTGCTTTGTGTCACCTCCGCAGCGGGAACGAGTATCGCAGGCTGACGTGCTGTCTGCATCAGGAATTCATAAGCTGGTAAGAGGCGGGGAGAAAGAGAGACGGACGTGATGGGACCAGTACTATTCACGGTCGACCGTCGGAAAGTAAGCAGACCCGCGATGGCGTCGAGCCCGCGCCACACCGCCGTGCGCTTGTCCTGCCGCTGATTCCCGGTCGTGACGCGCCCGTAGCCATACAGAGACGGCATCCCCTCGCCGGCCGCGTCTGCCGCATTGTCGAGGTAGAAGCAGTTGAGGAGGGTCACGAAGTGGCCCGACAGCCGGTCCATGAAACCCGCCGCGCCGAGCGATACAGGGAGAGGGTTCCATAGCGGCAGCGTTACTACGAGAGACCAAAGCTTCAGCACAGACGGAGAGAGAAGGCGATGCAGCGCACGCGACGGATGGAAGTCATGCACGAGCAGCAAACGGTACCGCCGCTCGTTGCGAATGGCAGCGATGCGGTCGTCCCCTGGCATGGGCGACTCATAGCCCCTGAGGCTGAGATCGAGGAGGCCCGCGAGATCCTCCGTGGACGAGCTTTTGGCGCTGGGCGTGAAGATGGAAGATGCCCGGCTCCGAACGGATGACGTGTACACCACGGGTTCGGGCCCTTCCGAGTCCGAGGACACGGTATCCTCCTCGTGGGACTCAAGCGGGCCGGTGGGCGGCCATGACTGCGAGACAGTGTGGTACAAATCGTTGGACGGCGCCTCCGGCGGGGACCCTTTGTTCGGGAAGGGGACGACTTGTGGGACGTCCATCGCTGAAGACCAATGAATATCCGTCAGTAATTGGTGTTTTTCTTACACAGGGACGGGATAACGTACGCAGAGTTTTTGGGAGCGGCACGGGGCGCATGTCAGGCGACGGGCGGGAGATGCCCGAATTCTTGAGACCCAGCCGGGGACGTACGGCGATATGGGGGCGACATGAGATCGTCATGCCCCTCGAGGGAGCGCTCGGCGTCCTTGCACTGCTGCTTCAGCTCTCTGACGATCTTGTAGAACTGAGGCCGGGTCGCTGGGTTTTCGTGCTAACAAAGACGTAGCACCTCCTGCAACTCGGAGGTGCTGAAGCGCGTCGAGGGAATTCGCGGTCAGGTCTTATCTCCTGTACGACGCTGATGGTTAGTAGAGTGGGCGGACCGAAAGGCAAAGGACTCACTAAGCACAAAATTGTGCACGGCTTCGTCGCTCATGAGCGGCCACGGCATATGCCCCATGAGCAGGATCTCGATACAGCAGATGGCGAAAGAGTAAACGTCCATCTCGGGGATGAGCACGCTTGACCCGAGCACGAGCTCCGGCGCTTGCCATGCCAGCGATGGCAACGACAGACGAAACTGCGCTAAGAATACGGCAGTTGGTCGACCGAGGCTGAGGTGCGGGAAATGTCTGGCTTCGGGGTTTACGATCCCGGATGGACGATGACGGGTCTTTGGGAGATGGATCCAACAAACATTCTTGCGATTAATTGCTGGAAGTACAACAGCGCCGTCGCGCGAGAGGTTTGCATGGCGGAGCGTCATAAGCGCAGCCTCTATCCCATTGGGTTTCCGACCGCAGCATGGCCGAGTACAACATCCGCTGAATGGCCCACTCCTTCTGCAATCGGAGCTCTTCGTGATCATCATGGCTCTAGGAAGACCTGGAGCACGGGTTAGTCCAAGAAGTCAGCCTCAAAGGGACATTGGGGCAGCTCGCTCGTAGTAGCTGGGGATAGCAAACGGCTGTGCGCCCTGCAGGACGAGGACGCCGGGTTCTCCCAGGGCGGAGATGGCATCCGCGAGGACGGCTGGTGAATCTTCAGCCTAGGAGTCGGAGGTGCAGAAGACGAATGGATGAATGAAGACGGTTTGCAGATAGACCGAGGGTCGCACGATCTGCGCTCTCCGCGTCGCTGTTCCAGTTCGCGCCGACCGCAAGGACGACGAGATCCGCCGTCTTGGCTCGTCTTGGCGACATCTCCTTGCAATGAGTCAGCATGCACACGACAGACACATCTGTCCACCAAATTCCAACACAGCTCGATCCGTTAGGATCCTGGCGGCGCCGAAGATCAACGTCTTTCGACTCCCCCTTCGCGACCATACCAGACTTGCCCATTCACCAATCTTTGGTCCTGGCCATGGTGCGTTCGGCCGACTTCAGTACGATAACCGGCTTCATACCATCGCACAGGACCCTTTGTCGAATTCGCTTCTGCTGCCGCCAAAGACCTCTACGCCACCAATGTCATCTCGATTGTCCGACTTTGCTCAGCTGTTGTTCCGCTCATGGCCAAGCGCAGGAGCGGCACCATTGTGAATGTGGGCTCCGTTGTGGGCTATTAGTACGTCCACATCATCCTCGCGCTGGGCTCCCTTTCACAGGCATTATCCAGCGCGACGCCGTGGAGCGGTGTCTGCGACAGAACCAAAGCCGCCGTCCGCGCCATCACAGAAGTCCTCTGGATGGAATGCAAGCCGTTCAATATCCGCGTCATGCTCGCCACGCCCGGATCAGTCCAATCGAGACTCTTCGACTCAATGAAACAGTTTGAGCTCTCCGCCGACTCCCCTTTCTTCGGCGACATCCGCGACCGGCTCGCGGCCGGGAACAACAACAAGGCCATGCGCGCTGACGTCTTTGTGGAACGGATCGTGACCGCGGCCGTCCGCACAAACCCACCGCTGTTCTTCAGCGCGGGTGGGACCCGTGACCCCGTCTCTCGAGCGCAAAAAAACATTTTCCAATCTCC
Organism: Panellus pusillus; assembly: GCA_013387415.1. NCBI lineage: Eukaryota > Fungi > Basidiomycota > Agaricomycetes > Agaricales > Mycenaceae > Panellus > Panellus pusillus. Next base: position 3,575 of record QVIE01002811.1, on the reverse strand, counting down.
GCGCGCATGCTCAGCAGCAGCAGCACTCCACAGCCAGCGCCCATGTGCGGTATATACATGCTCGCAAAGTTGACAAAGCGCGCTGCGTTCTTGGTCGTCAAGCGGCCGTGCCTAATGCACTTCAAAGGCTAGCAACACTATCCTACGCATCTCACCCCCTGCCACAATCGTTCATGACATGACGACGACGAGCTTGTCTTCGCGCCGTATCTCCTCCTCGCGCTCCAATACGAGCGCACGTGCCTACTGTCCTTGGGCTTCTCTTCTCAGCAGCAGCGACAGATTGCGTCTACCTCCGGCTGCAGCAGCCTCTCATCCACCTCTCTGCACTCGCACCCCCGCCCCACCCGCGCCCACCGTCTCCACCTTCGATGCCTCCGCCTCGGAGTGCAGCACCTTCAGCGCCCGCAGACCGTGGCCCATCCTCGGCGTCGACGTCGACCTCAGCTTCTCCTCTGACGACAGAGTCTGCCTCGGTGCCGGAGGCGGCGTACAAGACCCGTTTGCAAAGGATGACGTGTGCATCGTGCATCGCTCGTGCGGCGCCTTGCCGCTGCCGATGTCGCTGTCGGCATTGAACACCCCGCCGCATTTCAATGGTGGTGGGCGGCGGAGGCACTGTGGGCTGAGGCGGCTCTCGGAGCGACGCGGCGGCGGTGGGGGCGGGCTCACGCTGGTGCGTGAGGCCGTGGACAATGCCGAGGACGAGTGGACGCCTGCACCCGACTCGCACGCACCTGTCCCCACGCCTCCGCTTATGCCCGCCCGCAACACACGCCTCCGTCCGCGCCGCGGCACCGCCCCAGCTCACCCTTCCCCCTCCGCAAGCACTCGGCGTATTTCAGCGTTTGTAGTGGTTTGAGTCTGCAGCCAGTGTGGCGCGTGGCTAGAAGCCGGTGTTGTATCAACATCCTACCGGTTATCCGTTGACCCGGTAGGCACCGCCACCTTCCCCAAATCCGGTATCTACTCGCCGCCTTGTCTCGACGTACTCAATGTGTACCTGAGACGGACTTCACCACTTCCCCAACCCCCAGTCAGCTGTCGCCACAGATGACTTGTACAATATATTCTCCTACTGACTCTTACTCTATGGCCAATATATTCCGACTCATTTTACTTTGAGTCGAGTATTCACCTTATTGTACTTGTACTTGATTCGAGCGTAGTTTACGGTACCGAGGCATGTATAAAAGATCTACGTAGTCTCGAGTAATATCAGAATTCTCTCGCTCTATTTGTTGCTTGACCGGATTCAAGCCCGGCCTCGAATAGACGAATACCTCACCGGGTGCCTACGATCGACCGACCGATCGGCAGTGCATTCGCTCATGATCATTTGTTCTGTTCCGGCTCCCTCCCTTCGCTCGTTCGCCCATTCCTTATCTTGCAAATGTCCACTGCCGCTAGCATAAATAATCGTCGATACATACATAGTGTCTTCTTACTCTCTCCCTGTCCCTGTGTCATTTGTTAAGTCCCTCGCTCGCTACATAATGAAGCACACGCTTTTCCCTTGTTATTCACTCTCTTTGCGCGATGAGCGAGTTTTCCATGGATCAGCTACGAATGAGCAAGAACTCAGTCGCCTCTCCATCATGCATGTCATCAGCATCCTAGACCGACCAGCTGCAATACCAGACTACATTCCAGAAGAAAATAGACTACGCATCTCTGTCGCAGACCGCATGGATGTCGACCTTTCATCGCACTTTGACCAGACGACAGAGTTCATCACTGCAGCCTTGGCAGAGAAGGAAGAGAACAATGTTTTGGTGCGTCGCACGCCCGTTTGTTGTCTGTATCACTTTCTTCAATACGCCGTCGATAGGTACATTGCTTCCAGGGCATCAGCCGGTCGGCGACCGTCACCGCGGCGTACATCGTCGACACCACCACCATGACTGCGTCGGAGTCCATCACTTATATCCAGGCAAAACGTGCCATTGTTTGCCCGAACATCGGGTTCTGGAACTAGCTCGAGACGTGGGGTGCCTAATTTTTGCCTGCAGACGCAAAACATCCGAACGGCCGGATGATGACGAGACTGTCTCAACGTATCGCTGACCGGGTGCGCGAGTTGAAAGCAGTGGCGGGTGCGCCACCTACCTTTGCGGCGGAACGCACGAGCGTCACCGCGGCGACGTTTGATGCAGCTCTCAATTTCCGCGATGTGTACATGGAGTACATTCCAAACTACCCGACCGCCGCATACCACATCGATGAACAGATGGAAAAAAGCCCGCTATTCGAGAGTTTTATGGAAGTGTGTTCTCTTATCTTCGACTCGCTGCTGCATACTGAAATTACCTCTTCACAGTCAGCAGTACGGCATCCGGACGCGCACCGGCTCGACACGAAAAACTTCATTAACCGGCCGATTCCAAGGCTGCTCCGATACGAGCTGCTGCTCAAAGGAATCCTGGACGAGACACCACAAAACCACGACGACCGCAAAGAAATACCTCAGGTTCTTGAAGTGATCAAAGCGCTCGGAAAGGATACGGAACCTGGTGTTGTCTCCGCCAAGCAGAAGGTCGAGTTATGGCGGTACAACTCCAACTTAGTGTTCAAAACGGGCGAGAATGTCGTACGTCAGTCATGTTTTCTCCGCGTCTACTCATTGACCAGTACCAGGGTATTACATTGCCCGTACCTGAATTTTCAATTGTCCTCATCCCGGCTCGTACTCTCCAACTCCCTCGCTCAGTCGCAGTTAATACTTCATCAGCGCCTCGCGCCTTGCGCCTCGCTTCAGACAGATGATACGCCGAGCTGGGGAGGCGGTCGGGGCGCGTGCGGGGGTACATGAGAACGGGAACGAGGCCAGCTATGAGGCCAGCGAGGGTCGGCACCGTTGGGTGAGTAAGGAAGATGGAGGAGACAGGGAAATGCACCGTGTACCCGAAAGCCAGTATAACGCGATCCGTCCACCTGTGGGATTCTTCCACTCCGCGCACTCGTACTCCGCTCTCCTCGAGTGCCCGCTCGGGCGCCGATAGTGGCCCTGCGTTTGCGCGCGCTTCCGCCGGATTCTCCTCCCACGTACTCCAATCGGGCTCCCTGTCAGCGCCTAGTAGTAGTAGCGCGTCGTACTTTGTCGTTCGCTATGGCCGGGGGGACTCGATGCCATGCTCATTTCTCCCGTTCATTGGCGTGCATATATTTCTACGAATTACGACTAGCGAGACTTGCCAGCCATTGGCGACTCATGGACAGTCGACTGGCACATTTTCAAGTGGTGGTCATGCAGTCACGGAGTCACGGACGTCGACGGAATCAATGAATCAGATGATCATGGGATAAATAGCTCAATGTCACAACTGTACAGCATTACCTTCTTGCTCTGCTGTCATGTCCTGCCAGGACTGTTCCCTGGAACAGTTCCGTTTGCCGTGGTGTGCTTCCAGTCAGGCCGAGCCACCTTGCCATGAATGGATTGACGGTCACTCGATCGTCTCAACTGCCACGTTCGCGCACTTGACACGCAGAGACACGGTCGAACTGCAGCGACCGTGTTCCTGCGTGCCATCTGCCTTCAGTGGTTCAGGTACGTGTTCTTTCACGGTTGTTGT
>QVIE01000769.1:0-24380 GCA_013387415.1 Panellus pusillus | reverse complement strand
ATCTCCCTCATTCCCTCGCAACAGTAAACCTCTCCACCTCTCCAGTATTCGGTTCACTATCAACGTCGGGACCGTCTCTATTGGGCGAAACGGCGGCGCAGTTGGTCGAGGCTCCATATGATTATGGCAGCCCGCTCGGACGGGGGGATGTGAAAGGAGAGCCCAGGCCGCGGCCCGTTCTATGAACATCCAGCTCCAGCGACGACTCACGCACGAGCAGTGTCCCCTCCTGGGTCAACTTTGCCAGTCCCCCGCTCGCCACGAGTTCCGCATCGCGCGCCCGTTCCGCGGCGAGTCGTTCCCTCTCCGATGGCGTTATGCGTTTTCTTCGTCTGCAACACTTCGCTGGGATAGCGGTGCGTCAGAGATGGCTCCGGCGTTATCAGAGGCTGTTTCCCGTGGCGGAAGGGGAAACGAGGGACGCCAAAAACTTGTGGCATGCCCGGAACGTCGTCTTCGTCTTCGTCCATCTCATTGTCGTCCTCCGCGCCCCTCTCCGTGTCTGTCTCAGCCATGACATCCAAATGTCCTCCATCCTGTGTCGCTGTCCCAGTGTTGGAGAGAAAGAGGAGGTCGGAGTCAGTGTTGACAAAGACGAGCAAGATTCGAAGGATTGAGGATCGTCGTTGGTGGTGTCGGTGGCAGAACGGGGAGTGGCGGGTCGCGATACTGCAACCGCTTGTGCCGCCGCTCGCAGCTCTTCGGCCAGCCTCGCTTGCCTTCGCGTTTGTATGGTCATAGTCGGTCGGGCGGGTGGATGCTGGTGCTGGTGGCTTAAGGTCAGGATCCGCTGCTTATTATGTTCTTGCCTTATACGTCTGTTTATATTCCCTTCCAGTGCTTTGAACGTGAAAGAGTGTGGCAACGTTGTACTCAAGAATGTTATGCCTCTTTGACCTTTTTATAACCAAAGAGTCATGTCGCGGACCTTACCCCATTTGGACACGTGGCGCGTTGAGGGGCGCGTCGGGACCGGCAAGCGCGGCGGTGTCGCGACTCCGGCGACCTGTCGCAATTCACTTGCAGCGCATCATATGAGGTGCGCCGCACCAGCGTGATTGATCGGCAGGCGCTTGGAACCTCAACTCGGAGCGATAGAACAAAGAACCGCGTTTGATCACGTGGTGCGAGCTTGGAAGCTAGCAATCATGGTCAATGGTACTGCTGAGTGGCTCAAACACCTTCCTTTTCTGGGCTATAATTGGGCGGATTGGTGGGGTCTTTCTGCGTGGAGAGCACGAGCTCCGCTGGCCGCCATCACGAACAATGGCGGGCCAATGGTCGTGGCTTACTACGGGAAAGGTATAAAAGGGAGCGACACCCCGCGAACGACCCCTTCCGACTGACCACTAGCCACCACCGCCCCTCCGCAAGTTCGTTCGTTCTCAAGACATCGAGGGTTCCCTCCAAGTAAGTCAAGAAACATTTCGAACGTATGTCTTGACTCCCTTCGCAGACACGGGAGTAGAACTGACTTGTTCTGCAGACTAAATATCCCTGTATCACAGTGAAATGTCATCCGCATTCTCCCCAATCAAGATCGCGCAGTATGTGCTCGCGTGCGCGCTGCCCTTTGGTCAAGCACGACGGCAAAAACAGGACAGGAGAGGCCGTAAAGCCCATCGGAGACCGCGCAAAACAGCACCCCTTGTCTCCCGATTGCAGATCTTCAGGAGACTAGGGCACGCTCCCCAAGCGTCCAATTCGCAGTCTCCGTCCTCGTCCTCGTCGTTCGTGTCGCATAGTTCTGGATGGTCTTCCGCGTTGTCTCATTCCAGCTCGGTAGCATCTTCAGGCATAGGCCAAGCTCCAGCTGCAGTCGCTGTCCACGCCCCCACCCCTGCTTCCGCCTCGGATCTCACTGCAGCGCCAACTGAGCCGGTTCCATTCGAAGATGAAGCGGCTACCGATCCCCGATACCTTGATTATGACAACACCTTCCTCGACATGGAGCTCGCGCGCCTGCAGCTTCGCAATCACAGGCACAGTAGCCAAGCGGCTATCTCCGACCCCTTCGCAGACCCTGGCGCGGCTCGCCATCTCGAGCGCCAGAACTCCCGTGATCGGTTGAGCCTCGAGTTGTTGCCCACTCTCCTGCCCGCATATTCTATCGTCAACCAGCCGCGCTTGCGGCTCCCCTGCGCTTCCTACCCAGCCGCGTCGTGCGCCTATGGCGCGAATGGCAGGACGAGGTGGAAACGATGGTGTGGGACCGGAGGGTCGTTGCGTACGCTCAAGGAGACACCACCGCTGAGCGCTGGGCGCGATACGAGAAGCAGTGGGCATATGCCCTGGCTAGTGCGCAGGACTCACCGCCCCTCGCGTTCTGCCACGTTCCCTGGCCGATCCCCGAGATTGCTTTTGGCCCCGAGTACATCACGCCGGAGAAGGTTCACCGCTACTTGTTCTGTACGGAGGACTTGGACAAGGTCAGCCTGGACATTCTGCCCCGCCTAGGGAAGGAGATTCGGAGATGGCGCGCGGACAGGTTCGCGAAGCGAGTCCTCCCGCTTGTGCTCTACCATCAACGCGATTTTATCGCGGCTGCGGCGGAGATGATTTATGACATTCTCCTCACTGCGGAGATGACCATCAGACAAAACGCGCTTCTGCACAAGATGTGATTTATGTATTTATGATGATAATGTTATCCCTCACTTATTATGTTCGCGGATTGTCCTTGCCACCTGCAGGTGATTCAGAACAATGGGGACACCGACTCACGTCAGGTGATAAAGTCGTGCTTGTTGCACGCGTGAGGTTTTGCCCGTTCAGTCGGATCTCGCTGTTTCAAAGCATGGTGCAGGCCAAGTTGTCGCGTCCAGTCACAGATCACGACACCTGTTACCAACGTGCTGCCAACGTTAGCCGACGTCCATGCGACTGAGCGACGAGTCAGAATCGGACTCGCACTCCGACTCTTCTGAAAATGGGTCATTCTGAATGGCAAGGGGAAGGGAAAGCGACCGATATCGACCGACATGTCATCGTCCAGACCGCTTTCGATGCTTACTTTACCCTTTCGGCCGCTAAGGCGGCGACATCTTCCAACGTCTTTTCTTCTCTCATACAACCACTCTCCGCGGAGGAGTACACAGAAGCTATAACATCCGACACTTTGGGGTCCAAGCAGCTACATTCGAACATCCTGCTTGAGCCCGCGCGCTCAGCACTCTTTTCCAGGTTACTCTGCGAGCTGAAAGAAGGCTTCAACATCATTTGCTATGGTTTTGGGTCGAAACGAAACATTCTCAACCAATTCGCGTCGTCCCGATGTTCTAAAGCCGGGCACGTCGTCATCGTGAACGGGTTCCAGCCAGAGCTGTCCGTCAAAGACATGCTCAACTCGATCGAGAATGTCCCCGGAATCACATCCCTCCCACTTGGATCTTCGACCGCTGAAAGCCAGGCCCGTCGAATATACGACTTTTTCTCTCAATCACGGAAACGGCAACACCTTTACCTCGTCATCCATAACATCGACGGTTTCTTGGTTCGCACACCAAAAGCCAAAGCACTCTCTCGCTCCTCGCCCTCCACCCTCACATTCACCTCATCGCCTCGGTCGACCACATCAACTCCCCGCTGCTGTGGTCGTCTTCGGAGGCCGCCGCCCGCAAAGACGGATTCGTCGCACCGGGCCAGACGCCGCCTCGCGGATTTGCCTGGGTATGGCACGACCTCACCACGCTTGCGCCATACGACTTTGAGCTCTCTTACGCAGACCGCACGTCCGTCATGGGCGCGCACGCGCGCAAGCAGCGCGACACGGGAACAGCGCTTTCGAGCGGGCCTGCCATGTCGGAGACTGCCGCATTGCACATCTTGGCCGCGGTCAACGACCGTGCGCAGAAGTTGTTCAACCTGATTGGGCAGCGGCAGCTTGCAAGTATCGACACCGGCGACCCGGTCGTAGAAAACTTGCGCGAGTTCGCGATCGCGTACGACATACTGTTCCCTCTTGCGCGTGACAAATTCATAGCGATGAATGACGGCGCAATGCGGGCGCTCCTAGGAGAATTTCGAGATCATGGATTGGTGGTTTCTGCACAGGGCAGCTCTGGTGGGGAAGAGTTGTGGATCCCGCTGAGGAAAGAGAGGCTGTCTAACATCCTCAAGTCACTCCATTTGTCGTAATCTCCTTTACTCTATCCTACTTCGGACGACGACGAACGTTCAAGCTTCAGAAGCCCAGCTTTCCATATCCGGCGTAAACGATCGGCGATTTCCGCATGCGACTTCGCAATCTACATTATCTACCACCGAATCGCGCCAGATGCGCAAGGTCGATCAGGACATCGATCACGAATGGCGACATCGTCTTACTTGTACATTAAGCATCCTGGCTGAGTCTGACTCGCACCCGCACCAGCATGTATCATACTGCCCTCCAAGCCCTTCGAGACTCAGGAATCCGCATATCCTCTGACACGGCGGAATACCATCGTTAGTAACTCTGTGTCTTCCCCCTTGTTGTCCTGAATGAACGTTTGGCGGTAGAGATTTCCGAGTTCGCGGAGCATCTGAGTGATGCTACACGAATCCGTCGCTAGTTCTCGCTGCGGTTACCAAGCTGGACTATTCCGATATCGTGACAGACGCCGTGGCTTTTGCGCGGGGCCGGCTTCCTTCAGCGTCATTGGAGGATGTAACAGCGCTCGCCATGGATCGGCTAGTGCGTTCAATGAATGTCAACTTTTTTCTCGAGATAGATATGTTCTCTAGCTGGTCCAAGTCGGCGTCGCAATCTCTGAAATCGTGCCCGGAAGAGTTTCGGTGTCAGTCGATCCCCGCATTGGATACGACACGGAGGCTATAATTTGCAAAGTGCGTATACTGTCCCTGTGTCAGTCTCTCGTTTCTAAACAGTCCGCACCGAAAGGGCCGCGCTCTCGTTTCTCTCCTCGAAGAGCTCGGCATTCCACGGCGCCGAATCCTGATTAAAATTCCGGCGACTTACGAGGGGATATGTGCGGCCCAGGTCCTCGAGCACCCACCGAGTGGACTGCCCATATTCACCAACATGACACTTATCTTTGGGCGTGTGCAGGCGATCGCTTGTGCGCAAGCCGGCTTGTCCGTCATCTCGCCCTTCATTGGGCGTGTCAAAGACTGGTGGGATGCGCAGGACGCTCGATCTCAGCAGAGCTCTCGCAACACCCCGGTATCCTCCTTGTACAGGACATACGCTCGACATATCTCGCGCACGGATTCAAGACGCAAGTGATGGCGGCTGGCTTTAGAGCCGCTGAGGAGATCATTGAGATAGGCAAGTACGGCGTCGCCGGCGGACCCGACCTTGTCACCCTCCCACCACATCTCCTGGCCGGGCTGCGAATCCGTGAAAGTGTGGAGCCTACCCTGCCCTTCACTCCCAGTGCGGTGGATCTGAGCTTGACGCCAGTGTACTTTGGCAGCCCGGATCCGTCAGAGGGAGCCTTGGCCTATGCTCGCGATATCGCGGAAGAAAAGGTTGCCGCAGCCAAAGTCCCCGAGGGGTTGGTCAAGTTCTCTGCTGACGCGCAGATTTTGGAGGACTTGGTAATGCGGAAGGTCAGCGAAGTGCTATAGGCTTAGTATAGGTGTTGTATCCTTATGCGATATCCTTTATTTGAGGTGTATAGATCTAGATCAATGGACGCCCTACTGGAATATTCGCGTCGCGACGCGAGCGTCAGGAAACGTGATCGTGAATGATTTATCTCATGCCCGGCGGCCACGGCCCCCTGGCCTTGTCAATGTATGAGAATTTTCTGCTACTGACCCGCTAATCACACTAATTTCATCATCAGGATCAACGCATGACGGTTAATCGAGGTGCATCTTCCCACTGCTGCGGCCTTATCTTCCCCGCAGGGTTTCTATGTCAAGGATTTAGATACTAATATGTAGGGAGAAGAATCTGGTCTTGCGGAGCGGCTCTCCCTCTCTTTTGCACCATGGACACGCTCAGAAAATATATCGAGCGGAGAAGCAGGCCCTCGGTTGGAGATGACTGCCCTTCCGAGAGGTTCGCTGGCTGAAACCATGTTATATTATTGCTCACCTTCACGCAGTAACATAGATGTTGGCAGCTCCCCATGGTACAACAAAGACTTGGTACCTGCTAGGCCCGAGATTGTCAGTCCACCTGGATGTATATACTCTAGGAACATCTCACCACTCGTCTCGTTTACACAGCGCAACTGGAGAATGCATACTTACGTATTCTTTTGTGCGCGGTATTTTCTTCTTCTGAGTCCTTGATCTCTTTGCTCACAACGTTCAAGGGTGGGCCTCCTCCTTCAACCAAGCGGAATGGTAGTGCCAAATCGTTCGATAGTCACTGGCGAGGTATCTAATGGATCATTCAGGTCCGCCGGCGCGTCCCTTATCGCTGTGGGCCTGACTTTCCGGCAGTCAATGGCCGCTGTCTGCGTTGGTGCTTTTCTGGCTGCATTATCCATGATTCTTGCAGCGCGCCCCGGCGCGAAGCTCCACATCGGGTATCCGCCCTTGCTGCGATCCAGCTTCGGGATGAGGGGATCTAAGATTTTCGTGGCTGTCCGCGGCGTTGTCGCTATCATTTGGTTCGGTGTCCAGTCATACTTTGCCAGCAGCTTGCTCGCCGTTGCTCTGCGCTGCGTGTGCGTTTCGCGTTATGTTTATCATGTTCTTTCTGATCAGAGCACTTAGATTCGGGCATAAGTGGACGGACATCCCAAACCACCTTCCAGCGAGTGCTGGCATCGACACTCAGGGTCTGGTTGCGTTCCTCTTGATTTGGCTCCTCCAGGGCCCGATCATGCTGATCCACCCGTCGCGCATACACTGGCTTTGGCCATTGAAGGGAATTATTATTCCACCAGCCGTGATTGGCTTCTTCATCTGGGCCGTCACCCGTGCTGGTGGGTCTCCAAACAACGTTCTCAAATAGCTGAAAATATCGTTGACCAGAAAAGCATGGCGCTAATTACAATACCTTCAATACCAACCTCCTTGTTGCACCCGCACACGGTGGCGCATTGGGATGGGGTATTTCGGTTGTTTGCTGTCTTTTCTCCCCGCATTCGACCGCCATTTTCTAGCCATTCTGAACGGAATCAACACCGTGATGGTACTCTGAGTCCGATGATATTGAACCAACCAGATATTGCGGTCAGCAGCCCGCGGTCAGAGTTCGATAATACCACTTGAACTGGATTTCTAGCGCTATGCCAGGAACCCGCGAGACGCTGGATGGCCCCAAGGGATATCCATGCTCGTCATCAAGGTCAGCGTTCTACAGTTCATCTTCTTGGCGTTTTTTTGACTCGGCAAACCATGTAGACTTTCATATTCTTCTTCTCGATCTCCACCGCCTGCGCCACCCAGGTGCTCTTTGACCAGACATACTGGAACATGTGGTAAGCATTTGAGTATTTCATCTCAGTATTGTATTTGTATGAAGGTGTTACGTTATTCAGGGATCAGCTGGACGCGGTGCTGGATACTCACTGGAACGCCACGGCTCGCACCGGGTGCTTTTTCGTCGCAATGTCGATGTGCCTCGGCACAATCGGCACAAACATTTCTGCGAACAGCATCCCTTTCGGGGCGGACATGGTAGGATTGTTCCCAAAGTACCTGACTATCGTCCGTGGGCAAATCATCGTCTGGATATGCGGATTCGCGATAGTACCTTGGAAGTTCCTCACCAGTGCAGCTAAATTTATCACGTTCCTCGGCTCGTATACCGTCCTAGTCGGCGCTATCCTCGGTCCGCTGTGGCAGATTACTATATTCTTCGCAGAGGAAAGTGAGTCGTTTCCGCTGGTATGCCGCCCGTGTGCTAACTCTTTCTTGAGTATCCACGTGTATGTTGGATTTTTGCGCATTGGACTCACGACGTTGACCGAACCCAGGCCGTCTCTATATGATCCAAGGCCAGGTTCTCTGTATTGGTTCTTTGGCGGATTCAACTGGCGTGCCATAATCGTGAGCCTTTCTCACATCAAGGAAACCTCATCTTGATCAACTCCGCGAAGGCTTGGTGCGCGGGGACTGGTCTGACGATATCCGGCATAGCGGGTAGTTACAATCCAGGATCTGTGAGCGGAGCGGCGGTTGATCTATATGGGTAAACGCCTCGCTTACCGCCGATCTGTACGCTTAGCTTTTCTTCCAGCACCGGATGGATTCTGTCGGTAGCCACGTCTGCTGCGGTGTACACCGTCCTCAGCTTTTTCTTCCCTGTGCCGATCACCCCTGCATCGCGGCCTGCAGTCCACTCATATGAATGGCTGACGAACAAAGAGGGTTTCTTTGACGAAGACTTGCCGTGGGACGTAACGGCGGGTAACTGGGAAGTCCCTGTTTTTGCGTCCAGATCCATTAGTGAGGGGAGCATTGAGAAAGGGGAGTGAGATGATCATTCACGTAGCCACGAGAGATGTTTAAATGACCGTACTGTAGCCTATGCCATTCACGTTTTATCTCTGTGGGCCATGGACTTCGAGAAGGAATCCACCCTAATGAACTGATGCTTGAGAGGTTATTATGATAGCGAAGCAAAGGACTCATTCCAACTTTTAAACGGCAATTGGATCACTTCTGCACTCTACTTGGACCAATTTTAGACCGTAGTGGCGCCGCGCATCAGAGGTATCGTATGTGTATTCTGTAAGTCCACCCACCACGAGGTCTGGCTATCCAAAAAAGATCCGACGCGATATGTGGATTCCACAATGTCCATCATACTCGCCGCCTTATAACAGGAACGACGGGAACCGTGAGAGGTACTCCTCTTCAGCCTCCCCATTACATCCCTCCGGATGGGGTCCAAGCAGTCGCGGGCGCGGTCTCCGCGCGCCTCAGACCTTGAGTCCGCTTTGGAGCTCCTACGAAACTTCCAGACCGTGCTCGTCATCGACGACTCGCGCTCGATGAAAGGCGCACTCTGGAAACAGGTATGTGGCTGGTAGCCGAGGTTGTGAGCCTTCAACGAAAAAGGATCAAACTGTTTTCCAGGCCGGGAAGGCGCTTCAGGACCTGGCTGCTGTCGTATCCGAGTACGACACTGACGGACTTGAGATACACTTTTTCAACTCCCCCATCTTCGCCAAAGGAGTCAAGGTGAACTCCGCCCGAGGATTATTTGGTTCACAAAACATGTTTTCTTCCAATGTTGACAGAGAACAGAGGAGGTCGAGGCCGTGTTCGCCAAGGTAACACCTACGAATTCGACACCTATGGGGCGAAAGCTCCAAGCCCTCTTGGACGAGTATCTCTCGGAGTTGCAGAGAAATCCCGGGTTGAAGCGCATAAACTATATAGTCATAACCGACGGGACACCGAGTGCGTCTTTCCCCGCGGCGTTTCTGTTTCATGTAAAACTCCGCTGACACTCCTACAGCGGACCGCGCTGAAACTGAGCCGGAGCTGGTTATCGTGAAGGCTGCGAGGCAGCTGGACTCGGAAAACGCGCTGCAGACCCAAGTTGGGATCCAGTTTTGTCAGATTGGATCCAACACAGCTGCAACGCGCTATCTCGAGGCTCTCGACAATAATCTGAGAACAAAATACAATATTCGGGTACGTACCCACGCAATTTGACTTTCCTTCAAGTCTCCAGCTGATTTTTTTGGCCTAAGGACATGGTCGATACTACATTTGCACCAGTTGACAAGCCTCTGGACATCATCAAGATTCTCACCGGTGGGATCAATCGCAGAGTTGATGAATATGGCTCCAAGGGACTCTGATGTACGTTATCACAACCAAGAGTGTTTCTGATTCGCCCTATGGCGCGGGCGGAGGTTGCAACGGCCCCGGGCCGGGTCGAGTTGAAGGCATATTTCGGCCTCTTGCGCGGATGCTAAAAGGTGAAGATCTTCCTTGAATAGCTGAGCGATATGCATGTCATTTTCCTTTCCCCTTCCCTTTTTCTTCTTCGCAACTCGAAGTGTTTCTACAGATCGGCTCTCAACAGGCAGTGTCAATGGCGTAGAGCTATCTTCCTCCGTCGCGGCCGTGTCGATTTTATTCAACCTGATGACGCCGAGGAGAAAGACAGTTTGGGCGAATGAAAGGAGGTCAGACTTTGGCTGGGCAGCAAGTTCGCTGAGTGCGAAGAGCTGAAGCTGCTCCCGCAGAGACATTGAGGCCTCGGCGTGTTGGTCTTGGTCCTTCCCCCGGTCCAGGTGAATAACGTGTTCGCCGATGTCGATGAGGATCGACATGGTGTGAGTTGGATAAAGCGCGTGTATAGAGACCTTGAGATGTAGCTAGCGCTGCGGCCCGCGCTTCGACAGTGCACTCCCGCGATTGAGCCAAAAGAGAGATGGCTGAATTGTGCTAGTAACACCCGGATCAGCATCTATCAGCATGCACTCGTATGTGTTGCCAAAGTGTTGCCTAGTGTTGCTGAGCTGTCGGCGGCTGGGCCAGATACTGCTGATGTGCCACCGGCTCAGTTTGCGGCAGCGAACTTTAAGTTAGTAGGCGGGAGAAGATGATCGGCACCGGCACAAACGAAGATACACAAGCCTTCACTATGGATGGAGACGCTCTCCCTCTTTCTGAATGGCATACAATACGGCCCGGAAAAACCTCCTCTGTCCCTTACCGTCCGCGAGATAACCTCTGTTTCTGTCACTTTCATCCTCTCCGCCGATTTCTCCGATCTTGGGCTCGATGCCGAGCCTTTTCTGGCGTCACTGGGACTTGCGGCGGAAGATGAGAACGAAGAAGACGACGGGGGGACGACGAGACGGACGACTCGATTGCAGATCACAAAAATCTTCGGTCATCTCAGAAGTTCTCGCAAAAGGCCTTTCTGTCAATGTAAACGCTGCGACGTGGAAAGGTGTCTACATCCGCATCGACGACAAGACAGATGAGGCTGTCATTATCATTTATGGTCTTATGCCGGGCAAAAAATACGACATCGAGCTCGGACTGGTCCAGGGAGGGCAGAACAATAATATTCGCAGACAAGTCGTTACAGATGGTACGTCGATGCACCTGCTGCTCCATTTCAGCATCACGTACCTCTGCAGACGAGATACCCCAGGCCGCGTTGCTTCCCGAGGATGACATGGTGACTGCCGAGTCTCCAATACCCACACCATCCACCTCGCCCAAGGGGAACCTGTCTTCTACGCCCCCGAACGCCAACCCCCATCCGCAACTCACCCTCGAGGATCGTTTGAATCAACTGCAGCACACGCTTTCCGTGATCACCACTGAGCGTGATACGCTCACCGTCTCTTTCAAAACCGCACGGCGCGACGCTCAGAAAGCCGATGCCGCCCTGCGCTCAGAGATCGAGATTTTGAAACGTGCATCGGAGAAGCACCATGTAGCGGAGCACCGCGCGCGGCAGAAAGTGCTTGCTCTGCAAGAAGCGGCGAAGCGTGCACAGATCTCTACGCGGGAGATGGAGGAGATCGTCCTGCAAGTCGAAGCCGAGCTTCCCGCTCTCAAAACTCAACGTGCGGAGAAGGAGGATGCTTACTTGAAGGTCAAAGAGGACTCTGACCGAGCCAGGAAGGAGCGCGAACGCGAAGAGGAGAAGGAGCGACGGAAGCTTGAACTCATGCGGGGCGAGCTCACGGGCCTCAACCACAAGATGGAGCGGCTCAACGGGAAGAAGGAAAAACTCGAAACGACAATTATTCCAGATTTTGAGGAGCAGCTGCGCGCCATAGAGCTTGAGATCGAGCGCATCGAGGCAGATCCCCTCGAATACGCGTACGCGGATGAGTATCCCGAAGGTGTTGACGAGCAGGATCCGCCATACGCGCATGTACAGTGGAACCGCCAGCAGACCCCCGGCGTCGTCCCTCGGCCGTCACCAGTGCCAATCCAGCGCCCGGGCCAGATCCCCACCAGCTCCTCGGGATCTTCTGGCGGCGCACCGTCTAACGCCCAATGGACTTCCGCGCGCCGTCAACAGTCGTTACCTCCAGCCGCAGCGCCCACCAGTGCCTCGCACCCGCACTCGCAATCGCACCCGCACCCGCATCAGCAGCAACATCAACATCCTCAGCACCACCGCTCCTCCTCGTCGCGGCCTCCGCGCAGCCCCATATTCTCCTTCGCACTCCCCCAGCGCCACTCCTCACTCAAAACGCCCTCCGCGTCGACGGACTCGGCGTCGTCCAACTCTTCACCGACGGGCACGCCTACTACGAGCGCTAATGCTAATACGTCCACGCTGTCGAGCCGCGCTGTACCATTCGAGCCGGGACGTATGCGCACTGGTGCGGTGTACAATGGGGGCGGAGGTGGGGTGGCTCGGGCTCAAATTCTAATTCGAGTCTCGGAGGGACGGGGACGCAGCCCGTGCCGATACATTGGCACCGCGGCAGCACGAGTACGAATGGGAACGGTCATGGCCACAAGTGGTCGTGAGGCCCCGAGTTCTCCTTTCGTTACTTATTGAGCTTTCTTGTTGCTGTGTCATTGTTACTCCCACCCCCTCGCTTTCGCTTTGGAGAGTGAGGGGAGCTGCCGCTGTATCTATAATGTAATGTGTAGCGTTACTCGCAGATCAATTTATTGCTTTTATTTATGTATTCCTTAACTTCGCAAAGGACAGACTACATGGTCGGCTTCACGACGATTTTCACCGCCGTTTTGCTCTCGAGCTTGTCTAGCGCCTTCTGGTAGTCCCTGATTGAGAACGTGTCCGTCACCTAGTCGCTTGGTCACTTGTACTGTCCGAGAGGGGGGACGAGGACGTACCATCCCTTTGACGCGGACTTTCCCGCTGTCGAGATACGCTACCGCACGCGGGAAGCAGTAAGTCTGTGCGAAGGAACCAATGATCTGCGCATCTCTCTGATTAGAACCAAGCGCACACTCGATCGAATGAGAGAAAGGAAGAGAGACCTTGATCTCGTCCCCGAAGATCTTGGACGGCGGCCAGTGCACGAGCGCGTCGTTTGCGTACACACCGTAGACCATAAGCGTCCCGCCTCGACGGACGTGGTTGATGCTCTCGTTGGCGACCTTTTCGGAGCCGGTGGCCTCCACCTTTTTTGAAATAATCAATTTCCTTCCTTCATTGATAGGGTGTGAGGGAGGGAGACGCACGACGGCGTCAAATCCGTACGGATAATCCTTCTTGAGCTGCGCCCATTGCGCCTCGGGTGCGGCGCGGTCAAGCTCAATGTACTCATCCGCGGCATCGAGTGTGCGCGCGAGCGCCGTCTTGACGCCCTTGTTCGCAGCGATGACTACCCGCGCCGCGCCGTTGAGTTTCAGGAGTTGAGAAAGGATAAGGCCTGCGCGTCGTTTGGATTTCATTCGCATAGAGGACAATATATAGAGATATTTTACCTGTGGGTCCAGCGCCGAAGATGAGGACCTCCGCGCCAACTGGGAGGTTCAGTTTGTCTGCGCCGTGGACGGCACAGGCCGCGGGCTCAACTAAGGTGGCTTCTTCATCCGAGAGATTGAAGATTTTGTACACTTTTTTGCTCGCGCTGTGCATGGCGACGTCCGGATGAGACTGGGATTCTTAAGATGGACCCGAAAGATGTCTCTCACATGGTAACATAGTCGGCGAACCCGCCCGCCATAGTTACGCCTAGACTTTCGAAGTTTTCGCACAGCAGAGCTTGGCCCCTGCGGCAGTAAAAGCAGTTTTCGCACTGTGGAATCGGGTCTCAGAATCAGAGGAAGAGATGTATGAGCGGAATGATACCGGAATGCCATTATCAGCAACGACTCTGTCGCCGATAGAGAATTCGGTCACATCTTTGCCTACTTGCGAAATGGACCCGACGATTTCGTGACCCGGTATCAGCTGCATGCATGTTGAACTCGACGAGCAATCGAAACCTGAAAAGGGGGACGCTTACAGGGAATTTGGCGATAAATTCTCCTGTAACGCGGTCGTCAAAACAAAGTACCCATCTCTCGAGAAATAATGTGCGCACCCTTTGCAATATGGCTGGCGATTAAAGGATGATATCAGATTCGTTCAAGACTTCAAGCTTTGTTGACGGGAGCCACCTATCCGTCCCACATATCCCGCAGCAAGAGACTGGAGCACCGATGGACACAAAAAGTCAGTGTAAAGAGAATGCATTTACCCTTGATTTGGACCTGGTCGTCTGCTATGCTGGGAATGGGCGCAGAGGTGACAATCTCAAAATTCTCGACCTATCTAACGTGAATTTGGCGATTTGTTCGCGGGAAGTAATCAGATTACACCGTGGTAGTAGACCGCGTTCATTGCGTTCACTTCGTCTTCAAGCTTCAGCGCGAAGAGGTTTATTTCGGAGTTGTGATAAGACCACGGAGCCGCGGCCCGGGGATCTGCCCTGTCTTGATGTTATGCACTCTTTGCTTGTTCCGAACGTTCCGACATCATTGGGGAGGCACTGAAAGTAATCAACCCCCGCCTCGCTCGGACCTCCTCCTCCAGTTGTACTTACCTGAAAAGCTTCTCCCTGCGGAACTGAATGGATTCATCTGCCACTCTTTGGCAGGTATATGCCGCGGCGCTTATCTGTACCCGTCAATTATTTGCTGGGTTCCTGCCCTAACTGCAGCTAAACGGCTGCTCTGGTAAATGAACAGGTAGGTCTCAGGCTAATACTTCTGTCATTTTCGTATTGCAAGAACATATCAAACGGTTTACGCGTGTCCTTCGCGAGGCCACGGGTACAACGGCACTACTAGTGCTAAATTCTGATATTAATGGGCGCTTCAAACCTGCCGACTCGGTGTTCAGTCTCGGGAGAAGCAGATCACACGCATTGCCGCAGCTACGTATTTTTATAGCCTGACTGGGCTTCCAGCTTCCCTCTTTCTCCACCCACCATGCCAACTCTCAAGCTTATGGGCGACCGCATTCTCATTCAAGAAGGACTAGACGGCCAAGACGATCGCATTGAGGCCTTGATGTCTCTGTGGGAGGAGCTACAGTTATCCGCCCTCGAGATCGCTGCCCAACCCGAGTGTGACCTCATCTCGTTCGCTCAGAGTAGCTTTTTCTTTGGAGTTATCATGTCCAATACCTCGGATAAGGGAAAGCTCGCCACAACGGAGGGTCTGTCTACAGAATTTGCAGAGGTTTCGCATAGCTCACAGCCAACGTCACCGATCTTCTACCCCTAGCCCCAGACTTTATACCCGACCCATGGGTACTATGTTCACCAGAAGAGGACGACGGAACAGACGGGATACTCGATGACCTTGCAGGGTTCAATGTACGCCAGTTTCCATCGTACTCGAGTACACTGCTGAAGAACCATGCTCTCAGAACCGAGTCCCAGCAGATAACTCGGAAAATCAACCTCCTGTCAGCTCTTGTTTCGGTTTAGGTCTATGTTCCTGACACACGCACAGGACGGATGGCGCCCGTGGCTTGGTGGGACAACTGGGGAAGCCTCAGATAGTTCCAGAGATCCTGACTCGAGCTCCAGTCACTCGGGTCGCCAGCAGCAGCAAGTTCCCAATGACGCCTATGACCTGACGGCACCGTTCTCCGCTCAAGCCTCCCCCGAGGCTCCTCGGGCAAAAGTTGATCGCACATCAATCCCCGCAGCTGCGGGTACTGTGCTCGGACTCATCTACCTCGCCGCCTCGCCCTTCACGCAGAGCGCACCGAATCAGGTCGGCGAGCTGAACCTCGGAATCATCTTAGATAGCGCGTACAGGGGATGGGCTACGCGTGCGAAGCGATTCAGCTCACACTCAGACACGCTTTCGAAGTCGAGCACTGCCATCGCATTCAGGTGTCGCTCTTGAACTTGGACTGGGTGTACAAAGACCGCTTGGTGTCGCTGCTGACACAACTTCATTTCGCACACGAGGGAACCAGGCGCCGGGCGTTTTTCAACACCGTAGCTCAGGAATGGCAGGACGTTACGACGCTCGCGATCCTCGAAACCGATTGGGCACTCCGCACGGTACTCAAGCCCGCGCCCAAGTCCCCGTGGGACGAATTATTCTTGCGGCACGGGCGCGAGCGCGACGAGCTCCTACGCTGGGCAGAGACGCAGCACAGAGCACCCAAGCGCACCGCGAGCACTGAGACCCTGCGTGCCGGCGGCGGCGACCTCGAATCAGGGGCCAAAACGGATGCAAGTGTGACTGACCCTACAGACTCTGGTAGCTGTTCAGTCGCATCCTCGATGGGCAATAGGCACTCGTCTTCGTCTTCGTCCGCCCCTGCCACGTCTACTTCTACGCGCGCTACCTCCACTGCCGGCACACTTCCACGCTTGACCGACGCCGAACGCCAGCTCCTCCGGGATAACAATGGGTGCAACAAATGTCGTCGTTTCTACGTCGGGCACACCCCCAAGTACTGCCCTAACAAGTTCCCGGGGAAGTCATCGTACCGCCCTCTCACCCAGGCCGACGCCGATGCCGCCCGCCCACCCAGGCCGACGCCGACGCCGCCAACCCGAGACTCAAGGGGAAGACGGGTGCGGTCGTGATGCCGAACGCCGTGGAGGATGTGGAGAACAGCTGCAAGGACTCCTTTGTCGATGACGTGAGTGGTGCCGCGCATCCCGCTGCCCACTTATACTTGTTGGGACTGTCTGATTGGCAGTCCCGATTCATCCATCTCCGTTACCGTTCATGCCCTTATTGGCCGCGGCTCTCATCTAGTCATGATGGACGAACACCTGGTACAGCAATTGGAATTACGCCAATTTTCGTTACGCGAACGCGAAATTACCGTTGACTCTAGTCTGATTACCTTGCACGAATATGTTCGACTGAGAGTACGTTCTGCAGACCGCTCTTGGGCCTTGAATATTGTACACATGTTACATCCTGCTACTGCTGATGTCCATTGGCAATCGATCCTTGTGGTTGTCGTTTTGATTCCTTTTGCTTCTATTCGTACTTGGTTAAAACTTAAGTGCTTAGATTTACAGGATCGGCTCCTCGGCTGCTCAACTTCCGCTTTTCTGCCATCTATTCAAGTGCTCGTCAAGGTCCAGTCACCAATCTCACAACGTCAACCTCGGTGACGATGCCTTCCGGCTCTTCACTCTCCTGGGCAGTGGGCACGGCATGCCCTGCTATTTCGGAACCATGGCCCATGAACAATTCCAGGTCTAAAAAGAAGACAAAGAATGATGGTGAGGGTGAAGAGTAGTAGCATACTATGCAAGTTGCTGTTTTACATCGTAAGTAATAGTAGTGCTAGAACGGTGCAGCTAAGAGCCCGGGATTTTGGGGGAGGGGGGGAGGCCGGACATCATCTAAGGGCGGCCCAAAATTTTTCTTGTCCGGAAATCTAAGGTCCGGATGAGGGTGTCGGCGGGAGCAAAGTTCAAATTTCAGACTGGACTTTCGGTCCTCCTGCCGCGGCCGGGGATCTGCCCTAAGTATTTTGATGTCTGTGCACTCTTTGCTTGTGGTTCCGACATCGGGGAGGCACTGAAAGTGATTTGCCAGCTCCTCCTCGAGGCCTCCTCCTCCGATTGTACCTGAAAACCTTCTTCCTGCGGAACTCAATGGATTTAGCTGCGATTCTTTGGCAGGTAAGTATATGCCGCGGCGCCTATCTGTACGTTAGTGATCGATTGATCTGCCGCGTTCCCGCTCTAGTCAAATACTTATAAGTATCTGCTGAGCCTGCTCTTGTAAATGAACAGGTCGGTCTCAGGCTAATACTTCTGTCATCCTCATATTGCAACAACATTTGAAAAGACTCATGCGTGTCCTGCGCGAAGCCACGGGTACAACAGCACTACCAGTGCCAAATTCTAATATTAATGGGCGCTTCACACCGGCGCCCTGCTGACTCGGTGTTCAGTCTCGGGAGAAGCAGCTCACACGCACCGCCGCAGCTATACATTTTTATAGCCTGAATGCACTTCCAGCCTCCCTCTCTCCACCATCATGCCAACTCTCAAGCTTATGCCAATGGGCGACCGCATTCACATTCAAGAGGGACTAGACGGCCAAGACGATCACATTGAGGCCTTAATGTCTCTGTGGGATGAGCTACAGTCATCCGCCCTCGAAATCGCTGCCCAACCCGAGTGTGACCTCATCTCGTTCGCTCAGAGTAGCTTTTTCTTTGGAGTTATCGTGTCCAATACCTCGGACAAGGGAAAGCTGGCCTCAACGGAAGGTCCGTCTACCGAAGTCTCAGAGATTTCGCATAGCTCACAGCCAACGCCACAGCCAACGCCACCAATCTTCTACCCATTGCTCCAGACTTAATACCCGACCCATGGGTACCACGGTCACCGGAAGAGGACGACGGAACAGACGAGATACTCGATGACCTTGCAGGTTTCAATGTACGCCAGTTTCCCTCAAACTTATATCATCGCCGCTGAACAACCATGCGTCTAGGACCGAGTCCAAACAGATGATTCAGAAAATCAATCTCCTGTCAGTTGTTGTTCTGTTTAGGTTTATGTTTCTGACACACGCACAGGACGGATGGCGCTCGTGGTTTGGTGGGTCAGCAGGGGGAAACTCAGATAATTTCTGGAATCTTGGCTCGAGCTCCAGTCGCTCCGGTCGCCAGCAGCAGCAAGTTCCCCGTCACCCTCTGACCTATTGGCACCGTCCTCCACTCCAGCCGCCCCCGGGGCTCCTCGGGCAAAAGTTGACCGCGCATTAATCCACGCCGCAGCAGCCGGTGCGCAGCACTCTGTGCTCGGACTCATCTACCTCGCCGCCTCGCCCTTCACGCAGAGCGCCCCGGGCCAGGTCGGTGAGCTGAACCTCGGAATCATCTTAGATCGCGCGTACAGGGGCGTGGGCTACGCGCGCGAAGCGATTCAGCTCACGCTACGACACGCTTTCGAAGTCGAGCACTGCCATCGCATTCAGGTGTCAATCTTGAACTTGGACGGGGCGTACAAAGACCGCATGGTCTCGCTGCTGACACAGCTTCGATTCGCGCACGAGGGCACCAGGCGCCGGGCGTTTTTCAACCCCATAGCTGGGGAATGGCAGGACATTACGACGCTCGCGATCCTCGAAACCGATTGGGCACTCCGCACGGTGCTCAAGCCCGCGCCCAAGTCCCTGTGGGACGAATTATTCTTGCGGCACGAGCGCGAGCGCGACGAGCTCCTGCGCTGGGAAGAGACGCAGCACAGAGCGCTTAAGCGCACCGCGAGCACCGAGACCCTGCGTGCCGGCGGCAACGGTCCCGAATCAGGGGCCGAAACGGATGCAAGTGCGACTGACGCTACAGACTCTGATGGCTTTTCAGTCGTATCCTCGATGGGCAAAAGGCGAAGGATGCGCAATCGTGATCCCTATGATGGGTCCAGCTCCGAGTATGACTCTGGGAGCGATTTCAGCGACCTGGCATCTGAGCGTGCAGGCTCGGTTGAATTCGGGGTCGAGTTCAGTCGCACGGCCAGAGCGGCAAGTCCCACGCCGAGTGATTCTTCTGTTGAGAGTGTTCCACTCTCAACGGTGAGCAGTGAATGGGATATGCTGGATTAGTCGTCATCTTCTGCAAATTCAGTCTTTGGCGATGGAGACGAGTGATAAGGTATGTGCCCAGGGCGGTGCCCGTTGTAAAGAGCTTCTAGTTGGATTGGAGAACACACGACAAAAAAACTACTTACTTTCGAATACGCGTGTCCTTGCTCTGTAGATCATCATATGCACAATTGCAATCACTGACACCGAAATTCGCAGTACTTTTCAGCTCTGCACCCTTGCAATGGCGCGTGAAGCCGTGTCTCCACACGGCGGAGTCCATATCGATCCGCAGGAGGTCCGAGGGAGAGCAAGAAAAAATGCCTTCAGTTATACATGGACTTTCCAGGCATGAGAGGACATATAGTAGCAGCAGGAGCATCCCGAACGCAAATAGATTACTCTTAAGTAAGGTAGGGCTCACCCATAAGGAACCGACGTCACGTGAGTTAGTCACCGTGACTGATGGCATCCAAATCGGGACAGCCTCACTATCATCGAGCTTCAGATAATTACTGATGCAAGACAAAACACTGGCGAGACAAAACACCCACGACAAGTTTATAACATACATATTTTCTGTTATTACAAAAATTCATGGACTTTCAACACGACATCTGAGCACAGAATAGCCAAAATACAGTAAGAATCAAGATGTAGCCGTATTTCACAATCAATTTCGCGTTTTTAAATACCCGAAGAATTTGTACAGAGCTTTGAGCAAGGTATCAACAATTTGTCGTATGCAGAAAGAAATATACGTGATGTAGAGGTAGAGTAGAGTGTTTTTGTGAGAGGAAAAATGATGCCCAAAAGGGAAGTCCACGCTCGATCTCGTGACCTTGGTTCCTTATGGGTGAGCCCTACCTTATGTAGTTCTAAACAAGATTTCTCAAAAATCCTCTCTAGCACAGAGCTCGACACCGCTAAGGTCACCAAACTCCCACACTTTCATGAACCTCAACCCAGCTTCCTCTCCGAGTTGAATGTACTCATCCAGCGTCCGCTCCCGGCCGTTAACGAGCACCATCAAGCTGACGTCAAGGTGATACTGGCGGATTCGGCCCTCTCCGTAATTAGAAAGGAGAGGTGCAGGAGCGCTCTTGAGCCGCCTATCGGTAGGTCTCTCGCCGGCGCTTGCTGTCTGTAGAATATATTCGTCTGTCCATCGAGTCAGCTAAAATAGAAGTAATGTGTTGAAAAGAGGTGGTAACACACGGATGAGGATCCTGCTCCCTGGCTTCATGACTTTGCGGATGCCCTTCAAAATGGTGAGGCACTGCGCGTTGGGGAATGCATGTATTATATTCTTCAGCTGGTACCCATGCTATGAGTGAACAAACCAGCCAGCGAACGAAACTCAATGGATATCACTCACATAATACACATCGCATGCCGCAATAGGCGACTCGGCGAAAAAGTCCACCGCTTTGAACTCAATGCGGTTTTCTCTGATTGCCTCCGGACATTCCGCGGGCCAGACGACGGTCTCAGCCTGAATCATTCGATCGGGTAGGTCTTGCAGTTTCAATTGAAGGCCGGGATGCGCCCGTGCGAGTTGAATCGCCATTGCGCCCACCCCGCCACCAAGATCGTTCACGATGGCGCCGGGGCCGAGATCTTCCCACGGATACACTGGAAACCTCGAGTCGTTGAAACAATCTCCGGAGAATAGAATGATGAAAATTACCGTGAACCACGTTTGCAGCTTCTACGGTTGTTCCCCATCCAATCATGCCGATCCCAAAGCGCTTCCCATGTCCTTGCAACTCTGGTTTCTGCGTCTGTGATTCAACACCCAAAGGATGAAGCATTACAGTTGAAAACTTACTGATTCCCAATAATCAAACATTGCCAACGGTTGCCCGGTCAACTTATTGAACGGAGAGTGAAAAGGAACGAACGAGGGACCCCAAAGCGGATCCGCTAACGTTTCAGCTAGTTGTGTTGCTCCTGCCGTCGTATCACCCGTCCTGGCAAGTCCAGAGTGTCCAATTCGCATCCCGAGACGACACCACTGGCACTGAACTCACATGTGTAGCCCGAGACTGTGCAGAGGATTTGAAGAGAGTAGTTGCACGCTCAACCGGTTATTCGCGAATACATTTTTTTCCACTGCGGTTCAAGGAATCATTATCTGATTCTTCTCTGGCATTGACCCAAACACGCACCTTCGCGGAAACAGTGCTTCGCCGAAAGCAAGCGCAATATCCTTGCGAGTTTCGAAGGATCTGTCCCGCATATTTGGGCGATCTCAGCAACGTGCATGCCCGACGGCTTGTCCAGCAGAATGTCCGGGATCTTGAACCTCAGGCAACGTTCAGACAATTAGGCTCGAGGGCCTAGGATACAATGAGAATGGACAGTATGTTGTATCTCAGAGTGCACACCGTTAAAAAGAATCTCTGGCCTTGCCGAATCAGTGTTCGAACGAGACGGACAAAAGTTCAGAAATCAATCACGTTGAGCAGAGTGTGATTCGGACGCGCAAGGGTTGTACAAAGCTGGGCGCAAGCGCCTTCAAGAATTTGGACGGCCTCCTGCATTTCTGGCGCAGAGAGTCGCCCGTCTAGGGAATGCGGTTCCGTCTCATCGAGCGAGGGCACGGAGCCATGGTCCTTCGTATAGCCTGCTTCGAGGGTCTTGGCAGCCTCGTTAATGAGCGACAGGAGAGAGGAAATCTGGTTCGTGGGTAGGCCCATGTTTCGCAGCGGATTGATAGCTGAGCTTGGCTTAAATATGTGAAACCTACACTAGGCTCCACGGGTGTGTTCCCATTCTTAGGAGCGGCGAGAGGCGCCGAGTAGGTATAATTCGCATCACCGGATCCGAGGGTCTGCATTTTAGCGCCAATCGCTGCAGGTGGGCACGCGGAGATATTACCACATCTCCGTTTCAGAGATCTAGAGCATGTGCGAGTCCAATTTCTTGCGCCTGCGTTCAAGCGCCCGGCTGCAAGACGAACTGCCAAAATCATGGCTTGTTCGGGGACGAGACTCAGACAAAAGAATGGGCCGAAAACCTAGCACCGAGTGTGAGAAAGTGAACCGCCATTTAGTCATGTCGAAGCGGTAATCCATGAAACGGAGAATTGTTAGAAAAATGCAAGCTGCTACATGGCGTCCCGCACTTTACTCAATGAGAAGGCGCCCACTAACCTGGATCTCGAGCGGAACGAACGAGCGCCACAAAAATGGAGCTGCTATCTTGCTGGAATTGGTCCTGAACTCTTGAGGGGAGCAACGGTCAGTGACAAGTTCGACTCCGAAGCAAACGGTCTGGCACTGCCACATTCCAATCCTCCGAATCGCCATTTGGCCTTCGGTGCTTTGGGACCACTTCTGTCCTGGATATCACTGAATCGCCGACGAGAGTCCATTATGATCTAC
Organism: Panellus pusillus; assembly: GCA_013387415.1. Taxonomy (NCBI): domain Eukaryota; kingdom Fungi; phylum Basidiomycota; class Agaricomycetes; order Agaricales; family Mycenaceae; genus Panellus; species Panellus pusillus. The sequence continues at coordinate 1,596 of QVIE01000769.1, read as the reverse complement.
ATGTGTCATGTCGAACTTGGCGAACAGCATGGACTACCGCGAACAATACTTCAAGTCCGTCTAGGCATACTTAGACGTCAGACTAGTGGACAATCTCTCCAAATTGGTTCTACTCTCCGAGCTCTGAAGCGTGCCTGGCTGCGTGGGCTATCAGCTGAATGATTCCTGAACAGTGCAACCGCTGGAACCGCATTCATCCCGGCGCTTGTTTATCTCGCTCAGCAACGTAATGGTCTCTTTTGCGACAGGATGAACTCATTAGTATGTTATGTTTCCTCAATTCTCCATGATTCCGGACGGCGAAGCTTTGTTTCCGCGGATCCGGGAGTGCGAGTGTCACGACCATTCTTCCGATGCGGGACCTTGCGCCGGGCAAGCCTGTCCTATCTATTCAGGTTCCGACAATACCGCCCAGATCGCAGACTGAGAACCTACCGGGTATAAACTGCTAATGGTATGTGTCACCTCTCCATCTCTCTCTCCGGCATTGTGTCATTGTGTGTCCATATACCACGAGGATATATCCGTACGGAGTCCACTTAGGAGCGGGATGGGCAAGTACCCCACATCAACATCGATACGGAGCGTCTCGGAGACGCAAATCAACCGTTCAACCGTAACTAGCCCGCGAGCCGCGCAGGGGCGGGAAGAGCGTGTGCACCGTAGGAGATACCAGTTGCTGCATCGATATGGACGCGCACGAAGCGGTCCTCTCAAGCTATGCGCAGCGCGTTGATCGTGGCTCGGAGAGGGTCGCACTGGTATACGAACCAGCTCCTCGGATGCCCATTGCCAGGAGTCAACTCCTTGTTTATCTCATTCAGCAACGTAATGGTCTCTTTTGCGACAGGATGAACTCATTAGTCTGTTTTCTCAATTCTCAATTCACCATGATTCCCGATGGCGGAGCTTTGTTCCAGCGGATCCGGGGTGCGAGTGTCACAACCAGTCAAGTTGCGACAATACCGCCCGAATCGCGGACTGAGAACCTACGGGGTATAAACTGCCCATGGCACCGCCTCTCCATCTCTCTGCTCGCCCGCGCAAGTGCGGGAAGAGCGTGCGCAGCGTAGGAGATACCATTTGTTGCATCGATAGGGACGCGCACGAAGCGGTCCTCCGAGTCTCAAGCTACTTATCCGCAGCGCGTTGATCGTGGTTCGGAGAGGGTCGCACCGGCATACTGATACGAACAAGCTCCTCGGATGCTCGGATGCCCAGGAGTGAATTTGTTTCAAATTCATTCGAGTTTCACTGCTCCAAATTTCGCTCAGAAGTCCAGATAACAGGTAGGTAATAGCCCGGCTATGCGCTTTGGGAAGTCGCGATCGTGGGACGTCGTTCCCTACGCCATCTTCACGAATTGGCCATGGACGCATGCGTTGAAATGGCAATGAATGAACCGAGGGCAAGGACGGGCAGCGAAGTGCAAGCATCAAGCCCATCCCTGAAGCCATCCCGTTGGGTCCATTTCAGTCGACGCAAGCGATGTGGATTGACGGTTCGCTCAAATTATTATGATTCAAGACCGTGACGCGTGGGAGAACAAAATGATAGTGCGTCATGGGGAAGCACATCCCGACGATGACCCATGGC
>QVIE01000551.1:0-15169 GCA_013387415.1 Panellus pusillus | reverse complement strand
CTTTGTTTCATGATCAACGACCGCACTCTCCTTCCTGCTCTCCTCTCTCAATTATTTCATATTCGGGATTGCCATTCTTTTTTTCTTTCTACGTCTCACGACCTCTCATCGCTGCATCCCCGGATTTGCCTATGTTATTTTGTTTATTCTCTCAGTACAGTAGACCACATACAGTACATAGCTTGTTGTAAGTGTTCAAGACACAGACAGATAAATTGAATATAGTTAAGCCATCTTGCAGCGAGGGATGAGCGCTGAGCGTCCAGCCGGCTTCAGTCTTCCCGTCAGATCGCCGAGGATCGACGTCGACGTTCATGACCGTGCCATCCCTTTGCCTCCGAATCACGGCCCGGGTGACGGTGTCCTGCTCGATTCTAACCTTCAATCAATGTAATTTCTGGTGAACAACCAATTGAATCGCCGTGAATTTCCGAGAGGTTCGTGCCGACCTGGTGTCACTGGAGTCTGGCGGTGATTGACAATGTAGGATACTATGTGAGCTGCTGTGCCATGAACGGGTTTGATGCCTCTGACTCGTGCATGTTATTCAGCTTTCTGTGGTCAAACCGCGTGAAGCAGCTGCGAGGAAGGTTGAATCTCCAGTCCTCCGCATTTCCGTCCAAATTATGACGTGGTGAAGTTTGAATATTTAAACTTTTGTATCATCTACGGGCTGAAGTTGCACTGTACATTGATGTAATCATAAACTATACGCCCAACTAATATGCGAAACGGAAGTCTAATCGCTCGTTGCCGACGTCCTTTGTCGTTTCAATATATTCTTCTTGCTCTACAAAACGCTCATCAATGAACCGACGGTACCACATAGCACATCACTCACCTTCTTCGTCCATGCATTCCATTTCTTGTCCCTCGCCCTGTTGATGGTGCGATAGAAAAAGAAGGTCGCGATATATAGCACGATGTTCATGGAGCAGACTCCGATGAGTGCCCTGTTTCCGCGTTTGTCTGGGAAAAAGTGTTCAAAGTTTGCTGGCTCGCGCGCTGGACGATAGCTCACATAAAGGCTATATAGGACGTCGAGTCAGCAAACCTTCCCAAGGATCAAGGGGGATGCCTCACCTTGTCATCCGTCCGATAAATATTCGCCTGCGGTGACAATGTCAACACAAAGAGAGTTTGATGGTATAGCATGCCCACGAACATAGACGATAGCTCCCGCTTGCACAAACATGTTGTAGCAGCTGGCAGAAATAGTGCGGGTGCGCACGGAATACGAGTTTCTAGACGCCCAGGCTACCTGAATCGGGTGCACGTACTTGTTGCAAGTTGTCAGCAAGCAAGTCTGTGAAGCCCAAGATGAAACGCACGGGAAATCCGGTGATCAGAGTGACTACAACGTAGTAGACCCATTGCGAGGTCGACTTGTTGAAAGTGTATAGGGTGATCAAGAGGGGGAGTGCCCAGAGCTGAAGAATTATCGTAGCAGCAACACGGCTATTGATTATCTCGCTGAGATACGCAGTGAACAATAACATGAGTAGTCCAAGAACGGTGGACGGGATAACAAGGAGATTGGACTGCGTCGTAGTGAAGCCGAGGTTCTTGAGCGAAAGGGTCAAATAAACCTATGTTGCGCAGTTAGTTTAGAACAGATGTCGACTTGCTTAACCTCACCTGAGGAGGACCGGTGGGAACTGGATTTGTGGTGAGTGAAATTCAAGACCTCGTTCCTTTCGACTCACTCATGTGGACAAGGCCAAGACAGTATAGCGGCCATAGCCGCCAATCCTTCAGGGCTTGATATATCTTCCTTGGCGTCAAGCCTTCGCGGTTGTGCATATCAGATTTGGAGGGTCGTCACGTAGTACCCTTTGAAGAGTGGTCAGGTCTTGTTAGAAGAAAAATCATCGAACCAACCTGTTGACCATAATCGTTTCTTCCCTGGACAATCGTCAGTGGATTGACGGGTGACAGGTCACCGTTGCACGTACCTCTCGTTAAACCAGCCGTTTGGTCTAAAATACTTGCTTTTAGTCTGGGTCGGACCCGGCTGTGTATGCAATGAGACATGTTCGAAGCATGAGGGCACAAAACCTACAGGCATCATCACACAGGAGCCCAGTCCGATGGCCAGAGTCAGGCATCCCTCTTAGAGGCACGTGAAGGATGGACGGAGTAAAAACGAAATGAAACATACCTAAGAGAAACAGATACCGCCATCCCGCTTTCCCGTGGGTACCCCTTAACTTGAGGATTCCTGTAGCGAGAAACGCGCTAAAAATATGTGATACGTAGTTGGACACCCAGAAGTATGCCAGTCGAATGGGAACTACGGATGAGTTAGCGAGCACGAGAGCTTCCGTTCGGCTAATCTTACGCTCTCTCTTGGTGTAATAATATGAAAGATACAGGACTACATCTGGAATGAAGCCTGAAAACGTATGTTCTATCATCCGCATGTTGGAAATAAATCTGCGGTTAATACCTCCTTGGAGAAGGCCGAGCAAAAATCTGTGAACATTGTTAAGATGAGTCCGATCAGAAGAGATACGCCCTATACCTAGTAGCCAAAAACGACGCCCTTCCTTTCAACCAAAACTGACTGAACGCTACTGTACTCCAGCAAATCATCTTGGTGGAAGACGAAAATCAGAGCAAGCTCGGTAGACCAGTAGGCAGTAGTGACTACTAACCTGGAAGGGTATCCAATTATCCGGTCCGACACGCTTGGAAATGAGCTGAGAAGGTAATTCTTGAGGCTACGCGTCAGCGTTCCATCGATTTGAAAGGTTTGTTATTGGGTACCAGCTATCAAAAAGGCCAGTCTGAACAAAGTGTTGCCTGTTTGGAATACATTCAGTGCTTCAAGTTCCTGCTGGCAAATAGAACGAACCTAGGTTAAAGTCATCCGTGGTCATGCCGAGGTCTTGCAAAAAATTATCGGTGTTAGCTTGTGAGATATTGGCTATTTTAGCGAGGTCAATGTTCTGTACAACCAGCGTTCGCGGATGTGTACTTCGATCCAGATCCAGCGCAAAAAACATGAGTGCTGTGAAGAAAATTAGATAGACGTCTGCTAAAAAATGGCAGAAACTTGCCCGCCCAAGCCATAATGCGGATATCAATCTTGCGAATGATACGCTACAGTCCCTCATTCGAACAAGATCGTTGTTATCAAGACGTATCAGACAACCTTTTCCTCGCGCCAGGTCCATCTGGCATCCGGGTCGAAGCGGTGGGCGTTCTCATACTGGCGCGGTTACATAATTATAGTGGCGAAGAACGACAGTTTGGAGCACCACCGACCTGCGGTGGGGGGCGGTACGCCTCGAGCGTGACAGGGTCATCGAAAACGCTCTGCTGCGTAGCTATACTGTCCAGATCCAGCCCAGGTCCCTTACGCCGTCCGAAAGAGAAAAGTCCGACTGGCCCAGAAAGGACGGGCGCGCCCAACGGGGGCCGCTTTTCGTCGTCGATGCTAGGACTGCCGCGGTGCTTCTCGTCAAGGCTCCCGGCTTCGTTCGAGAGGCGATCGTCCGGGAGGTACGTAGTCATGCCGAATAAGATGGACTGGGAAGGGCAGCACACGGCAGCACGGGCCCGAATGTGCGGCCCTTTTATCTCGTTATGTACCTTGAATACTTACTGATCATGACAGGTTGTGCCAAGGATTTCGTTTTATACTGCGACCATTGCGCGATCGTGGTTCGAAATGAGCCTCGGTCAACACATCAATTTCCTGTTCTAGAGATCGATCAAGGTTGATTATATAATACATTACCGCCGCGGGGCGCCTCTCCCTCTACCGCGCAAAGCTCTCTGAGCGGTGCCTGGCGGTGCTCGCGGTCCCGGATTTTGCTGAGAGTCATGTCAGCACGGATCGGGTAGCGAGGGAAAATGTGAACGTACCGCTTCACTCTGCGGATTCCGCACCGTCTCATCAATGCTAAGAATCAAACACGCAGCCTCCGTCGCGCTGCTGATAGCGTTCAACTTGACCAGCGACGGCTCCCAAACAAACGCATCCATGTTGTTCCGCACGCCCGACGCCCCATCGACGTCAACCCCCGCCCACGTCTCCCCATTCGCGTGCCGCATCCGCAGCTTGTTGAGGATGTCGGTCGAGTCGAGCCCGGCGTTGTCGCAGATCTGCCGCGGGATGATTTCGAGGGCTTTGGCGAAGGCGGTTATGACGAGTTGTTGCTTCCCGGGGATGGAGAGCGCGTGCTTGCGGATGTGCGCGGAGAGGTCCATCTATGCGTTCCATTTCAGAGCGTCAGTCAAGAATGAGAGAAGCGCTGAGGATCTCAGTACCTCGATAGCACCGCCCCCTGCGACGACATCGCCGTTTTTAACCGCCCGCTTGACGACCATGATCGCATCGTGCAGACTCCTCTCCACCTCTTCGATGAATTGCTCTGCGCCACCACGAAGGACGAGGGTACACGTCTTGGACTTCGGGCAATCCTCGAACAGGTTGTACCGTTCGCCACCGATCTGCTTTTCCTCGAATGAGCCACACGTGCCGAGGTGTTCAGGGCCTATGTCGGAGCACGTTGATTGGACAGCACCCCCGGTGGCCTGGACGACCCGGCGCAAGTCGCCTCCGGCCACACGACCGGCGCAGAAGATATCGCGGTCTGCAAACCACTGCGTCGCGAGATCGCCGATGGGGAGCTTGCTCAGGACGACCTTTGCCCCCGTTTTGTCAATGAGCTGCAGTTTCCTGTAGATGATTTCCCACTCGGCGTTGACAATGGCCTGGTAGTCAGAGACTGCGTCGACTCGGACCTCGGCGTTGTCTTTTTCGGCTTTGAGCTCGAGCTCGACGTTCAAACACAGGATAAGTGGGTTGCGAAAGGATTTGGGCTGTTGCTCGGCTCCAGCGTACGTAAAGGTCTTCTTGAACGCGACGCCGCGGATGAGGAGGGAATCTTGCATGCCACCGCCTGCGATTTTCTTGACGCCGATCAACGACTCGTCGAGCTCGTTCTGGTCCAAGCATTGGACGGCGTCTACGACCATGTTGGAAAAGAAGGGTTTTTCGGAATGTATGAGTTTGGAGGACATCGAAGTGGAAGCGCATTTTAAGAGCAGTGAACGGAACTCTCTGTTGAAATTTGAGTAATGGAGGAGACGCGGAGTTGGAAACGACGCACTTGGGATCCGACTTGTCCACCGTCACTTGTACTTGCCTTATCCGCTCGATCGCCTGAAGACTTCGGTGTTAGATTTGTAAAAACCTACAAGAAATGACGCGTACGAGTTGTGACGCCTGCCGGAACCCCTTCATTATAATGTGCGAGCTGACACCCTCCTCGATGTAGCCTTTGACTTCTTTCAACAATTGAGCGGCGAGGAGAACAACACTGGTCGTCCCGTCGCCGACCTCGGCATCCTGCGCGCGAGCAATGTCCACCAAAGTCCTGGCCGCAGGATGTACGATGTCCAGCAATTTGAGAATTGTCGCGCCATCGTTGGTGATCTGCGCTTCGCCACGATCGGATACAATGAGCTTGTCCATTCCTCTAGGCCCGAGGGTGCTGGACAGTGTTTCCGCGATGGCCAGACACGCCGCGATGTTGGAGAGCAGCTGGGGGTTTCCCTGGGAAGTGTCTGTGCCCTCCCGGAGGAGGACAACAGTCGGTTGCTATCAGGCATATTGAGTGCGCCCTTTCAGTGCTAAGCAGCAATGCGCACCATTGGAAGTCCGCGCTGCATCTTCAAGTCGCCAAAAAGAAACTGTTTGCGCTTGCTTGTGCCAATCACGTCGACGCGTCCCGGACGCGCCCATGGCCATGGCTGACTCTGAATGTCCACCGAGAACAATCCTCCGCCCCTCTTCTTTGCCGGCTCCGACGATGAGGATGGTCGGGATATGTCCATTGCCGGCCCTTCCACCAGCTCTGCGCCCGCCTCAAGAGCCTCGTCGCGTCTCTTTAGCGACGACGAGAACCAGGCGACAGAGAACCCTACTACCCCCAGCAAGCGACCGATCGTCGTTGGCGACGACTCTGATAATGAAACTAAACCTATGGTCAAGTCAGAGGAAGCTGGGCCATCCCGCGACAGACCTGCGAAAAAACGACGCGTCTCATCCCCGACTAGGTCAGGGCTTCCTTCAATGTATATCGGTGAAATGGTCTTCGGGCATGCGTGGAGTAATGTATCGGGCAAGGGTTATATTAAGAACGGGGAGGAGGTCAAAATTATGCGCGAGCCGCAAGAGGACTCAAAAAGCAAGCCTCCTTTGGCTAAGGGCAAGAAAACTGGAGACGGGAAAAAACAAATGTCCCTCGCCGCTATGTTGAAGCAGCCGGCCAATTACAAGAACAAGAAGACGGACACTATAGTCCGCTTGTACAACTCCCGTGGTTTTGGTAGGGTCTCTTCCACTTCGAGCTCGAGAACACATTCATGGTTTGACAGAATTTGGACGTCTCCCTCAAGATGCCTCGTCGTGGATGGCGAAACTTCTCGATCTCGGTACGCATGGCACAACCCGGTATACAATGAATCTTAACCTATCCAGGCATCGTCGAATTTCAGGGCAAAATGACGGACTGCCCAGAGAAACTCTCGACGGGCGCGACCCTCATCGTCACAGCAGACGTTTACCTGCTTCCAGCCGCATTTAAGCGCACCACTCCTACCGACGACGACGGCCCTATCGTCATGTTCTCAGAGGGCGCAGAAACCCTTGACGAAAAGATGCTCCGGGAGCGCAAAGCGTCCATCCTCAAAATGTTCGACATCCTCAATCTGCGGCCTCAAGCTGGCGCCAACTTCTCCGGGCGCAAGTCGGACGAGGAGATCCACGAGGAGGCGTTGGAGAAGATTGCGAAGCACAAGAAGAAGGTGACGGAGATCGTGGGTGATGGGGAAGAAATTGAGGTGGAGGATGGTGAGGAGCTCGACGAGAACGACCTCGATATGATCTACAAGAAGGCGCAGAAGAGCGACCGGACGATGGGCGAGATGGATCCTCCCGACACGTTCACTTTCACGCTTCGCAGGTATCAGAAGCAGGCGCTCTTGTCCGTTTTTTTTGTGCGTTTTGCGTTTTCACAGAGTTCTGACTTTCATTACACAGATGGATGCATTCGCTCGAGTTGGGCAAGATGGACGCTCGTGAAGCAAACTCGATGCACCCCTCTGGGCGAGATACGCGTTCCCGCATGCCCATGACGGAGGCATCATCGACCTTACTGCCGAGGAGAAATCATTTTACTTCAACCCATATTCGGGCGAGCTAAGCCTGGATTTCCCCAGAGCAGAACGCAAAGGCCGGGGTGGGATTCTCGCGTGCGTTTGTGATGCGTTCTCGCTCTCCTTTCAGCTATACTAATACCTTTTTTTATGTAGTGACGGTAGAGTATTTTCACTTTAATCCTTCGCATGCTCACGCAGCGTAGAAATGGGGCTCGGAAAGACAATCATGCTCGCCGCCCTCATACACACGAACTGCGAACCAGAGGTCACCCCCGCAGAGGATGCATCCACTTCTACCACCGGGCTGAAGCACGCGCATCGCCAGCTGAAGCTGAACGCCGCCTTCAAGAAGGTTCCTCGCCGCAAAGCGCAGAAAGCCCCCTCCGCGACGCTGATCGTAGCCCCGACTTCGCTGCTCACGCAGTGGGAGGCGGAGTTGCAACGTTGTTGTAAACCCGGGACACTCAAGGTTCTCTTGTGGCACGGACAGAATCGGCTTGATTTGGAGGATGCGTTGGATAACGACGGGGACGAGGACGAAGATGGCAAGGACGGGCCCAAGCCGATCAAGGTCGTCATCACATCGTACGGTGTTTTGGCCTCTGAACACGCTAAACCCAAAAGCCCTGTGTTTGAGAGTAAGTGGGATTGAACTTTCCGTGCTTTCGCGATCTCACTTGAAGGGTCCGACTCAGTTGAATGGCTGCGAGTCGTTCTCGACGAGGCACATTCCTGTAAATCGCGCTCCAGCAAGACTGCTAAGGCCGTTTATGCGCTCCGTGCTCGGAGACGGTGGGCTGTAACCGGTTCGCTTTTTTTTCTCATGAGACTCGTCGCCCCGAAGCTCATAGCTCGTTAGGAACACCGATTGTCAACAAATTAGAAGATCTGTACTCGCTACTGTTTGTTTTTCTTCCTCGCGAAGCCATGAGAAACTCAAACGAGAGATAGCAAATTCCTCGACTTTAGGCCGTGGTCCGACTTTTCCTTCTTCCGCTCGTATGCCTTCATCCCTCGCAAGTACTTCTGACGCTCAATCCGAGGCTCAGGTTCATCACGCTGCCCTTCCTCGCGCGGGACCCCAAAGCAATCGAGATCGTGCAGATCATATTGGAGAGCATCCTGTTGAGGCGGGAGAAGACCATGTTGGACGCTAACGGGCAGCCCATAGTCCAGCTCCCCGATAAAGAGGTGCATCTCGCGTTTAATGAACTGAGGCAGGACTGACCTCTGCCACCTCCAGGTTTCTATAGAGTATCTGGAGTTCACGCCTCTAGAGCGCAGGATTTACACCAGTTTATTCAATTCCGCGAAACGGGACTTTCAACGGTTGGATGCGAAAGGGCTGGTCGGGAAGAATTATACACATATTTTGGCGATGCTCATGCGGTGGGTCTCATTTCAATTGAGCTGCATGGGCCCGATTCTGAAGACGAGGTCGACAGGCTACGACGGGCGGTCCTCCATCCGAACCTCGTGCTTTCAGCTGACGACGAACGCGCGCTTCCGGACGGCGACGGAGCGGTGGACGTCAACGATATGCTTGAGCGGTTTGCAAACGACAATAGCGACAGCACAGGAGAGGGTTCAAGCGGCGGGAATGTCTTTGCGCAGCAAGCGCTTGAAAACCTGGACCTCGACGAGGCGGATTCGGAGTGCCCAATCTGTACGGATGTAATGGAGGACCCAATGCTCGTCCCCGAGTGCATGCATCGCTTGTAAGCTGTTCTCTTTTCTCCGCTTATGGGTGCTGGACTGATTCCGCAACGGCGGGTAGGTGCAAAGATTGCATCGTCTCGCACATCTCAAGCTGCGAGGAAAGGGGCGTCGAGGCGCTGTGTCCGTCGTGCAGTCGCGGGCCCATCAAGGTTTGTCTGTCTCTTATGCAAGCATTACGTCTCGACTCTCATGTACGAACAAACAGGAGAGCGACCTGATCGAAGTCTTCCGGCCACCAAAGAGCTCTCAAGACCCGGAACCGAGCGTAGTTCTGAGGAAGAACGATTTCCGCTCGTCCACCAAGCTCGATGCTTTGGTCAAGAACCTCCGTCAGTACTCTCACACCATGAATCCGCGCAACCTTAATACACCTTCCTTCCTGTCTGACCCCGATCACAGGAAAACTCCGCGAACAAGATCCATGTTTCCGCGTCGTCGTTTTCTCGCAGTTCACCTCCTTCCTGGACCTCATCCAGGTCGTGTTGAAGCGCGAGCGCCTTGAGCAGTATCGATTTGATGGCTCAATGGACGTCAAGAAGCGACGGGCTGCCCTCGAGGAGTTCAGAGCTCCGACCAGGAGACCTAAGGTTCTCGTCGTGAGCTTGAAGGCTGGAGGCGTGGGTTTGAACGTGCGTCTTACCCTTCATTCATCAGAGAGACCGAAGCTGTTTAACGAGTAAATGGTCTAGTTGACCACGGCCAATCATGTTTTCATGGTATGTTGAGCCTACAGAGAGACAAAGCCAAGCGGATACTGACCACAAGCGTAAGATGGATTGCTGGTGGAATGCCGCAACGGAAAGTCAAGGCAAGTGGTTCTTTGAAGCATTTGGCGTCTTTTAACATTTGAAAAAGCCATCGACCGCGTCCATCGTATCGGCCAGGAAAAGACCGTTTATGTGAAACACTTCATCGTGCGTGAAACTCCTCCCCTTGTGTCCTGAGCGCTGAGGGGACGCATGTAGGTGTCCAACACGATCGAGGGCCGCATTCTGCGCATTCAGAAGAGGAAGACGGCTATAGTCAAGGAGGCGTTCCGTGGAAGCGGCAAGAAGGATGCTGACCCAGAGAGCATTGAGAACTTAAAGATCATGTTCGGGGAAGAACTTGATGATACTAACTGAGTATGATTCATGCGTCAGTGTAGGACGTAGAATGTAGGTGTACGATCTAATCTACGAATGATCACAAGCTACCGTGGCCGCCACTTCCGGCCTTGCTTCTCACTCGGGACGGCTTGCAAGCTCGCCTTTCTAAGCTAGCAAACCGGACAGGTTCCTCAACACGAAGAGCAGAAAAGACGACATGCAACTCAGGGGCACCATTGGACTTCCTGCCATCGGGTTGGATGGCCGAGCGGTCTAAGGCGCCAGACTAAGGATCAGCTTCACTTGAAGCAACATTGTCTCTTCACTGAGGCATCTGGTCCGAAAGGGCGTGGGTTCGAATCCCACTCCAATCAAATGTTTTAATTTTTTCCTGATCGCTATTCAGCTCAGCCTTCAGTTCCTGTGCATCTAATCTCATTCAGCTCTTCGCTCCCGCCACCTCACCTGCGAAAGCTCTCTTTTTTCGCACCCACTGTCCTGTTCCCTCTCATGTTACGCTTGGGCTGCTTTGGGCCTCTCATCGGTCCCTTAGCGGTCCTCGCGTACAAGTTTGGCCGCACACGCCTCTTCGCTGATGTGTCTTTTGCCTTATTTCTGCCGGACAGCCCTAATAGGGCGGGTAGACCAAGCCCTCCGCACACACCAAAGACCTAGCTTCCATCTCTCTCTCCCATACTCACGAGTTCTGATACTTATATACTACCTAACGCACATATGGTTCAACTAGAACGAAAAATCCGTTAAACGGCAGTTCGCAATGATAATCCAGGACTTACGATCACAATCATCGGCAGGATCGAATTTTTCCAGCCGCCGGTCCAACTGCCCGATACCCATGTCATCAGGTAAGTTCGAGCGATCGTGGCACTTGGCCCACCCGCCCAATTCCGTCTCCTCTCGTATGTAACAACCCAACGGCGGCGAATACTGCCCGAACATTTGCTTGAAAGCATGAAGTGCGCGGTCTCTAGGGTTTCCTGCCAGTTGATCATCCACGGGTGGCACACCCGTGACGTCCGTCGCGCTCGCCGCCGACTCACTTCCAAGGATGATTGTGGCGAATTTGCTGTCGCCAACAGGCGGGAAATAGTACACGTTGCGTTTCAGCGCGCTTTCCGGCAGGAATATCGCTTTCCGAGGCACTAAAGCGGGCTCTTCCAATGCTGGCTCCAAGTTTTGTGTTTTGAAGAGGGAGATCTGAGTCACCTTGAGAATTGGTGTGTTGCGAGTAAAATAAAGATGAGTGGGAGTCCAAGTCAGCGTGTACGGCAACTTGGAAACCACTAATGAGGTCTGGGAGCCCAAAACTACCCTGGCACGGTGCACCAGAGAAGGAGGACTCCGGCTGGTCTTGCTTGCAGAAAGACGATAAGTTGATACCAGAAGAGCCAGTTTTATGGGCTGGATGGTGTCGGGTTTCTGCTTTCGCCGGGGAAGCGGCTTTTTCTGGCCTTCGAGGGAGGCAAAATGGACGTAGAGGCCGCACGGTGAGAATTGGCCCTTGGTGAAAACATGTCGAGCTACAAGACAGTTAGTAAGCGCAGCAGCAATATAAGCAAACGAGGCGCACTGTGCGAAGTGGACGGTCGCAACTTGCGTGTAAAATATGTCTGACCAACAAAATCGGCAAACAGAACATCGCCTGCGGCGAGGGGCCAGATTACCAGGCTTTTTGTAGGATGGACGATAGGCGGGGACTCGTACAAGAGAAAAGGTAGTGTTTTCGTAAAGTGGAAGACCCTCATAGGGACGGCGTTGGCACTGCTGTCCAAGATAGTTATAGATGCCCTGAGTTCGGGGTGAGGTTTAGAAGCACCCGCATTGCTATCATCTGAATCCGAGTCCGACGAGTCACCCCAGTCTTGTTCTGTTCCTTCCTTGTGCCAGTATCCATAGCCAACAACGGCATAGGGGTCAACTTCCGCATCTGAATCTGATTCAGCAGAGGTCTGAGTGTCGGTTTGCTCGTCGCCCTTTGCATTGGATTCTGTTTCCGAAGAGTCCGTATCGGAATCCGAGTCTTCGCTCTCCATATCACTCAAGGGACCTGCCCAAGGGGTGATGACATCGTCCGAGAACGCCGAGTACTCGCTTGAGCATTCACTCCACGTTTCGTATCCTGCGTCTTCGGACTCATCGTCGGAGGAGTCGGAGTCGAAAGATGATTCCTCATCTTGAATTATTCCATAGTCGCGCCGGGATTTGCCCTCCATCTTGAGCAAGATCATACCCAATGACTGCAGCTTTTCATCCGGTAGTCCACTTTGATACGGCTCGCTCTTGATGACCCGTCGGCTAGCAAGGACGGTGATCGAGCCACGAACGGCAAATTCTTCGACATATGCTGGATGATTGGGAGATGCAGCGCTAAAGCCGGGCATCGCGATGTAGTCACCTTGCTGGTTCCGACAGAACAAGTGAGTGCCAATGCGAAGGTAATTGTTTGACTGGGTAAAAGCCGCCGGAGGTACACGACCGGCACGCATGCTGGACGTTTCATTTGTCGAGTGCTTGACATACAAGCGCCAGTTGGTCGCATGTTCATCCACGACAATCCTCTGCGTTTTCTGCAATTTTGGGATGTGTATCCCTGGCGCACATCGCCACTGCTCGCATACGAATACAAGCGAGCCGTTGACTCTGGATCTGGAAGGGATCGACTGAATGACCACTTAACTCAGAGCAAGTCGAGAACTCACGTCAAGATCAAGGTCGCAAGCTCCTTTCCGTCTGTTCCCAGACCCTCAAAACACTGAGGACTTCCGTGGAATGTGCGACTCTCGTTCTCAAATCGGAAATTGATATATCTGCACTTCAGTCGGAACAAAAAATTTTGAGGTTCAAGAGTTTGCCACCAACATCGGTCAAGTTCGCCCGTGTGTGGCAGAGTCTCGGAGGTTGGATTGTCGAATCTGGGGTGATGGAGGAAATACTTCCATTCATGTACAAAGTGTCTGAAGTCACGCCACAGCTTGATACCAGTGGGCGCTCCGATAACGAACCATTTGGGAAACATGCGGCGCAAATATAGACCCTTGTCTTCACGGCATGTATAGCAGAAAACGCCGAACTGCGAGTCAACCCAGAGGCTCTGGACCTGCACACAGGTCTGGAAATTCGTGGAGGTGATGAAGGAGTATACGCGGTTGTACAGCTCCTCTGAAGGCTCCATGGCATCCAGCCCCTTATCCCAATATTTGGCACTGTAGCAGAGGAACTGATGACGATCGCTGGACTCCCCAGATCCATCAATCCATCGACCATCCGAACCTTTCCGTAACAGGCGGGTATAACGAGTTTGTCCAAGATAGAGCAGACATGCGTTTGCGATCACATCTTGCGTGATGAGCAAATCCGGACGCGGGTCGCCGATCTGTAGAACACCTGGATTCTTGAACAGAAAGTCGCGGACAGTGGAGTGGAAGAGGCGGCAGGTGACATCTTCGATGTCGGAGGTGCCATCATGCTGCAGTTCAATAAGAGGCGGAAGCAATTTCCGCAAAAGAAGGCTGAACGGGATGTCTTTGGAGTTCAAAGATAGGGGATTCTCGCCGAGTAGCAAGCCAGTGGCCTCTTGAACTTCCACCATCCGCAAGGGTCTCCGGGCAAAAGCCACGAGAGCAAAGATTTTGCTGGAAAGATAATGAATAGAGGGTATGACTCGCAGGATATTCATTCAACCTTATGAGCGGGCGATGCGCCTTGTCAAAGCGTTCGAATATTCTCCGATAGTACTCGTCCAATGTATCTGGGAGGCCACCTTCAACGAATTTTTTCATGTCGCTCAAGCTGGTCGTCTCCTGCGATCTCGGAGGTTAGCGCGAGTGCGAATACTCATCTGATTTGCCGACCTTTAGGGTCTTGAGCATCCGGCTGGCCCACAGGAAATTACCCTCTGCCCGCTGCCGGAGGCTGCTCAGTACATTCTCCTTCTCGTGCTCTGATATTTCCAGCTCGTCAAGTTCCGGATTGACCCGAGAAAGGTAGATCGCCATGTCCTCTTTGACTTTTTGGAAGATGTCGAGAGTAACGTAGTTTTTCAGCCTTTCCGCGATACCCGGGCGAAATTGGCTACTGTACCAAAGTCGAACCCGATCAGGATAGGCGACGGCGATTTTGATGAGAAAGTCTAGAGTCGAAACTGCTTCTGTCCATCGATGAGAACCTGTGCACTCCTCGTCCAGGCCGTCGAGAATGAAATAAGATTTGGGGAGGAGTTGTACGAGAATGGTGATGAGTTCTTGCACCCTGTCAAGCGAACAGACATTGTTCTGAGTTTTTGTGTACATTTCCTCGGAAATTACATGCGTGCGTTTCCAATGCTCGTCAAGGAGTTGGCTGGCGAGAAGCCGGAGGGTCTCCGAAGCCAGGGTCGCTTCGTCGAAACGGTAAAAATGATAGGCTATTGCTGGGGCCGCAGGCTCTTCCGTGATCGCACGGATTACCCAGGAAGAAAGGATCGATTTACCAGCACCGGGCGGGGCATACAGCCACAGGATAGGATGAGGTGTTCCACGGCGCCAATCGACATATGCGTCGTGCTGAAGGAGCCAATCGCAGGTTCCGTCGAAGTGTAAACCCTGAAGCGTTCGAAGCTGTCTCACGTCCTCTTCGTTACCCTGGCGGGAACAGAGCCAGAGGGTGGTGTTGCGATAGCGTTCAGCTATGAATATACAATAAGCGAAAGGTGTCATGAAACAAAGCGGTATACCTTGTCGGTCAATTTCGGCATGAAATTTAAAGTAAAATTTAAAAGAATATTTTTGAAGAAGTTATATTAACCTAGACAAATTAAAATTTTTATCTTTATAAGTGAAAGTCTGCTAATTCCTGCCTTTTATAGATTTTATATCTACGCTTTCGCACGCGTACGCGTTTCAATTTTAATTTAAAACTAAGTAAACCAGATATCGTCTAATCTTGTGAAACTATTAGCCAGCTAAACTATATTGTATATAAAGTTATTTTTTAAAGTAATAACCTTATATCACCTTATTTTTACTTATTAGGCTCACTAACAAAAAAGTAGGATTGAGTACATAGTTTCTTTATTAGATACTACAACTATACGAATAAGTAAAAAAAAAAACAATAGAGTATAGTAACTCAGCTTAAGTTTATAAATTAGAAAGTAAGTAACAGTTAAAAGTAATAATTGAAAAAGT
>QVIE01000550.1:0-30765 GCA_013387415.1 Panellus pusillus | reverse complement strand
CAGACTATAGTGTCGAAGTGACTGCGGACCAGCTTGATACTGGTGCCCAGTTGCTCTATGGTCACAAACTGAGCTCGACCTCGAGGAGGCGAAGCGGGTCCGGTGCGCTGCCTTTAACATTCCCTTTCTTTTGACTCCGATGCGACCGGCACCCTGTAGGAGGAAGATTGATATGCATATCATGCCCTTGATGATGAGTCAGTCCGTCATTTCTTCAGATCCGTTCTTGTAACTTAATGGTGCAGTGCTATACTGGTACGA
Organism: Panellus pusillus; assembly: GCA_013387415.1. Taxonomy (NCBI): domain Eukaryota; kingdom Fungi; phylum Basidiomycota; class Agaricomycetes; order Agaricales; family Mycenaceae; genus Panellus; species Panellus pusillus. The sequence goes on along the minus strand of QVIE01000550.1, from coordinate 30,504 downwards.
AAATCATCTGTGCTCCCTGACCCTACTGAACAGTTTTCCAGGATCCAATTCATGGATAAGGCCACCCTTGGAAACGCTTCGATTTTGGGAATAATGTCAGTCGTAGTGTGAACTTGAACAATTCTAACAGAATTGAAATTCAGAACTTCGACAAAGCTGACGACGGATCAGTGAGTTCAATTCATGTTTACGACGACATTGTTCGAACTGCTCTAGATATAACTGGTAACCTTTCAATCGAATAACTGGTTCCGGCTCCATTCCCTTGAAACAGGCTCGGCACGATATTCTACCTCAGCTACTTGGCTTTTGAGTTCCCACAAAATTTATGCCTTCAGCGTTTTCCAGTCGCCAAATGGATGTCGTGAGTGTCTCGCCGTCTTCTAAATGTTCGAATAGCGGAGGCAATCCAGCGTCAATATCTTCGTTTGGGCTATAGCCCTGGCTTGCCATGCAGCATGCAAAAATTTTGGAGGTCTGTTTGCTGTCCGGTTCGTGCTGGGAATGTGCGAGGGGTGCGAGCGTTTCGGACCGTTTGATAAGAGTTCATTTCATCTCCGGCAGCTCCATAACGGCCGGATTCCTCCTTGTTACGGCTATGTTCTACACCAGGACTGAACAGACATTGAGAGTGTAAGTGGACTTTCAATCATTTGTGCCGGCCGCAGTGGATTCTGAACATCTTTTCAGCGGGTATTGGTGTAAATTTGCAGATAGTCTTTCACCGACATGCGCTGATGCTATATTGTTGCAGTTCTGATGAACGGTACAGGTGTGTGAATCCCAGTGTCGTTTCGGTACCGCACTGCAATAAATGCACATTTAGCTCAGATAATTGCTGGTTTCATCAGCTTCGGCTGCTTGCATATCAAGACAGAGTCTTTCGAACCGTGGCAGTGGTTGATGATCATCACAGGTAGGTAGAAAGGTAGAAGCACGCGATATGCTCTGAATGTCGAACAGGGATTATCACTATGATCATGGCGGCGCTCTTTTGGTATGTAGCACCAATCCGCTGGTGACCTTTCATCACATCCGTGGCAGGTTTTTGTTCCCGGATTCCCCGACGACAGCATGGTTCCTGACTCCAGAGGAACGCGTCGTTGCCGTCCTTCGCATCAAAGTATGGTTCTATTCCCGTTTCGAATGCTCTGTGTCTGATACACGTCTCCAAGGTTAATCAAACTGGCATAGAAAACAAGCATTTCAAGAAGGAACAGTACGTACTCTCCAGCTGACGGAACATTCGTACACAAGTTTCAAACCTTTTTTTTTTGCAGACTGATCGAGGCTCTTGCCGATCCCAAGACCTGGTTGTTCGCCTTTTTCGCTGCCATAACCAATGTGACCAATGCTCTGGTCAACCAAAGACAGCTCATTGTTGCTTCGTTTGGATTCACGCCGCTCCAGACAACACTCCTTGGTTGTGTGGATGGATTCATTGAAATTGTGTCTATTGGGTCCGGTGTCATACTCGCTGCACGTATCCCAAATAGCCGTGCATATGTCGGCTGCATCTATATGATCCCAAGTATCATGGCCGTCTTTCTGATCAATTTCTTACCCTGGAGCAACAAGATAGGCCTTCTTTTCTCTCAGTGGATGACCGGTTCGCATGACTGTTTTTTTGGTTACTTAGTATGCTTACACGCAACAAACGGCAGGTATTGACTCGCCGAGCTTCGGTGAGTGCGACTTCTCGTCAGAATGGATGATTTAACATTGGGAGATAGTCTTGGTGCTCTCGTGGGTATCCGGTGTCACCGCAGGCCATACAAAGCGGATTACAGTCAATGCTATCTTACTCGGAGCTTACTGTGTTGGCAACGCTGTCGGCCCGTTCATGTTCCAGGCAAAATACAAACCTGTGAGATGACCGCAGATTCCCTGTTCTTTTTCTCATATTCCTCATTCCAGCGAAATCACGTTCCTTGGATTATAATTGGCTGCTGCTATGTAACGATGGTGTTCACGCTGCTCACGATTCGTCATTATATGGCAGCAGAGAATCGGAAGAGAACTGCAGAACCTGTAGACGAAACGTACGATCATGTTTACCTCCAGCAGTTAACCGACAGCGGTGGAGTGGAGAAGATCAAAATAGACAACTTGAAGGTGTGTTGAGCTTGGACATTTTCAAATTGCTTTTCCTGATGGAAAATTCAGGAATACTTGGATTGACGGACATCCAAAATCGAGATTTCCGCTATGTTCTATGATTTTCTTTGTTCGAGATAGGGAAAGGAGAGGAAATTGATTGTGACCGCAGCGGTCCCATTAAGGAGCATAGCGGGCCCGTTTCTATATCATATACACGGCACCGTATGTTTAGGCCACCGTAAAACCCTTACCTAACGGTAGCGGGAATCAGTTCCGTTTTGTATCGTCAATGTCCAGGATGTGTCCAAATCACAAATAGGGATCTTCACCGTAAGTATGGTGTACGGCGATACGTACGTACGGCACGTACGGCGCCCGTACCGTGAGCCCTCGAACTTGCCCTCGGCAACCTCCGTACATATACGGTGCGGTCCCGTATCTTTCCGTACCGTATGCACGTATACGTCCGTATACGGACGCTGATATCGATCTTGATCTTCGGATCAGGGAAGGTCCAGGCTGTTCCAGCCCATCAGTCTTGGCGAGGCTAGGATGGTAACCGCTTGACTCCCGCCATCATGACTCCCGCCGCCGTGTGTCGCTGCTCGCAATGCCGCTGCTATGTGTGTTGGTCAGTCCCGAGGACTTAATTTTGCAGAGTGTCAATATACTGCATGGAGTCTTGAAATAATATAGCATTTCCATCTGACACATCTCGCAAGCGATGCTGCTTTTCTTTTTGAAATTTGCTCCATGATCTGTGGTGATATCGCCGACATTGCAAATTCATGGGTACCTGTGTGTGTGCCTTTCCTCTGACCCTCGCCATGTCGGTAGATGAAGAAAGTCAAGAAACACCTGCTGGTGACCCCGGTGTGCACCACAATCGATCGAAGGCTCAGATTACTCATGCAGAGGCCCAGGCTGGGTACTCGAGAAAGTCTCTCGCATCGCAGACTGCGGCATCACAGCTCTTATCCTGGTATTGATATCCGTCTTTTTGGTGGTCCTCCCATTCGCAACTTTGCTCTCGACCCTCGCGCTTCCGTTCCTCGGTTGTGTCCCGAATAGCAAGTTTGCGCCGCTTGGTGTGATCACACTAGTGGTGTATCAAATCACGTCCCTCGCCATATTCGGTGCGTCTTGATTGAGCAGGGAAGAAGTATATGCTAAGGTTAATTACAGCTATTGTTCTGGATTCCCGCCGATTCTGGGCACCATCTCTCAGCCTTTATTTCCAGAAAGCTCGTCGGCACCGTGACCATCTTGCGCTGATGTCGCAGCGGCGCTACAGGCAATATCTACGCCGCTATCGATTCACCATTTTTATTCACGGGACTGAGGCGGAACACCCCGTGCGTTTGCGTAAGTGAAAAGTTCCGTGCCAATTAGAATATGAACTGATTTTCATAAAAAGGCGTTTGCCGCGAAACGCCGCTCATTTCAATCGGCATCCATCTGTGGCGCAGCGGCTACCTCTCCTCAGACTTTCCTTGCTCGGTGTACGCTCTCACTCGGAAATCATATATATTAAGGAAAATGGAATGGAGCGACACTGTCGGTGATCATGACCTCGGAACACTGTCAAGCATCACACTGTCAGTGCCTCTCCCTGGTGGCGCGAATGGTAGCAGTCAGGGTACGAACCTTTTCTCAGAAAAGTCGGCATTCTTCATTCGTGACACATTCATATCAGCTGGGCCATCTCGTCCTAATCGGGATAAAGCTAGAGGCTTTTTCGCAGCGCTCGAAGATGGCGCTGCTGATCCCGAGCCTCCCAAGCGGCGGCGCAAGCGAAAAAGGGCTGCAGGCGGATCTTCAGACGGATCGGATGATGGTGGTGTGTATGAATCGGGAACCAAGAGCGACGAAGATGAGTCCGACGACAGCGGAGCGGACATGGAAGTCAGTGGATCAGAGGTGCGATCCTAAATGATTTTTGATTGTGCCAGTTCATTTGGCCGTTTCTTAGTTGGCGGGAGCATTGCCGGCGAAGACAGATCCAAAAACCGGTAAGACACGGAGCAAAGACGCCGGCAAGGCTTCGGGAAAGGAAAAGCGAAAGCCTCCGCACATCCGAGCCAGAAAACCGCCGCCAAAAAAACGAAAACACAAGGCACATCATCCCCCATCGTCATCGTGTGTACCTGTGCCCGTCACTTACTTCTTCCCTCGACAAATTTTGTTTAGGATGACGAAGAGGCAGATTCCGTGGATCCACCGTCGGCGGCAAAGAAAGCACCGAAACGCGCATGTTACTTAATCTCGGTTCATGCCGTATCGGCTAATTACTTTCTAGGCCAAAAAAACCAGCGCAATCTGGCGGTTCTTCACGGAAGTCGACGTCGAAAATCCTGAACCAGACAAGAAGTATTGCAGGTGCAATCTCGGGAAGCATGCGATCATCACATTGACCAAGACATCAAACGGCAACATCGTCCGTGAGTCGAGTCGTTTCCATTCACATATGTGAAGTTTCGTCGACTGCAAAGACTTTAGCGCTCAAAAATCATCTCAAAAACCATTTCTCCCAACACTTCAGTATGTTCCTCGTGTGGGCCGCCGACGATTCCTTGGAGCCGACCGAAGAGGAGCTCGAAATTGCGCAGGGAAAGAAGGACATGACAACACGAGTTGCGCGGAAATTCCAAGACAAGATAGTCAAAGTCGAGGGTAATATACTGAAGGCGATGAACAAACGGGCTGAAGAAGCAAAGGTATGTGCCCCTCTGGTAAAATCAACACTCCTTACGATCGTCGATTTTATTTAGGAACCGTGGGATCAAGCTCGCTTCGAGGACCTGCTTGCGAAGTGGATCACTGCCACTGATCAACCATTCACAGTCGTCGAAGAGCCCGAGTTCAAGGAACTACTTAAATATGTTCACTATCACTCGGGGCGAATCCTGCAGATTCCGAGCGCAGTAACGATCCAACGCCGGATTATGGAGATGGGTGAAGAAAATGAGAAAAAACTAACTGCTCTGTTTGCGGCAAGTGGATAATCATTAACTCTTGCGCCGCGTTCAGCTAATTTGGAATCCAAGGACAACAAATCTAAGTTTGCACTTTCCCTCGATGCCTGGACATCCAGTAACGGCTACGCCTTCATCGCGATCATTGCACATTGGATCGATAATGACGGTAAACTTCGTTCGTCTGCCACTGCACTGTTGATTTGGGTTCCCTGCTGAGATATCGAGCTAGAAGAATGTCTCATCGACTTCGCGGAATTGATAGGTGATCATTCGGGTGAGAGTCTGGCTGCGACGGTGTGGAAGACGCTGGAAAAATATGAGTTGAAGCAAAGGGTGCGTTGTTTTTGTTTTGTTCTCCGCAAGGCCGATACTGAGCCTAGGTTACAAGATTGTCGCAGTTGTCATGGACAATGCGACGAATAACGACACGATGATGAAGGCAATTGAGGATAGATGCTGGGCCGAAGGTATCGAGTTCAGTGCGAAGAAGTCACGTATGCGGTGCATGCCGCACACAGTTCACCTCGCCGCACTCAAGGTCTGTCCGATGTTGTGTCTACGTAGACTGATTTCCGGCTGTCTCATGCCGTTTTCGAACAGCTACTCGAAGCCGTGGGTGCGTTGACGAAGGATCAAAGTCAAAAACTCGAGTCGCGTTCCCGCCGAGCAGCATACCAAGAGGTTGTGACTCAACATGACACGCCCGAGGCCGAGCGAAATGCAGAAGCCCAGGTCGATGAATCGGATGCGGACGACGATGCGGAGTCAGATTTCGACGGGGGGTCGGCACTTGGCTCGAAGCAGAGGAGCAGAGCGGTGCCGCACGAAGGGGTGTCATTGGCAGTTCACAAGGCAAGTTCATATTGTTCGAACTCCTAGGTTATCCGACTGAACCATATCAGTTACGGCGAATTGTCAAGCATGTGCGATCATCTCCGCAGCGGCGCCGCGCCTGGGAACTCACTGTTCGAGTTGCCCTGGATAGGCTCGACAAGGGGCTGAGTGAGGCCCAGCTCATGCTGATTCTAGATGTTCGCACGCGATGGACCTCTACCCACCAGATGCTCCGCAAGTTTTTTCTTTGTTCATTTCGGCCAGGAGTAGTACTTACCTTTCGATCCTGAATAGGTCGCGCCATCCACAACAAAGACGCGATCAACCGATACGTTCGCGACATGTCCGGTGATCTCTCGGATGCTCAGCTGTCCGACGCAGATTGGACTGCACTGCGCCAAGTGCGCTCTTGGCTCAGTGATTTCCGCCAAGCCACTACGGAGATGTCCACTACGAGTAAACCCATGCTTTCGCAGACGCACCTCGTCTTCTGTGAACTCCAAGCAAGCATCAAGCAGAAACTCAGTGAGCTGCCGAGAGATGTCGCTCCCGAACTCAAAGAAGGCCTGGCCGCCGCACATAAAAAGCTGAGTGACTATTATTTCACGTTCGATGCCTCGCCATATTATCTCTGGGCATCGTGTAAGTCAATTCTCGGTGCCGCTTCTACAAATCTGATCCATTACACTAGTATTGGACCCGCGGATAGGCTACGCAACACTCGCCGATGTATTCGAGGACGAGCCGGACCTTCTCTTTGACCTGAAAACGGCCAAAGAGTCGCTGGAGAAGGAGTTCACCGAGGTGTACACTCCAAAAGCGGCGACATCGCAGCCAACGCCGGAGTCGAACACACGGATTCCAAACCGCGACAGCCGTTCGACAGAAGATTCGCCGAAGAAGAGCTTCTTCAGCCGCATTCGGGGCTCTCAGTCAGCTGCAAACACTCAAGACGAGCTCAAGCGTTACTTTCAAATGACTTCTACACCAATCCCATTTGAAGAGACTGACCTTCTCGGCTGGTGGTACGCCAATCGCAACGTATTTCCAAACCTGTACATGATGGCGAGGGATGTCCATTGTATTCCTGGTGTGTCATCTTGATACGAGTCACTAGCGTTTATTTCTTTCGTGTTATTCACACTTTTGCTGTCAACTAGGATCTGCAGTGGCCGTAGAACGTGTCTTCTCCGGGGGCCGGGACACCATCGCCCTTCGCCGAGCTCGCCTGCAGCCCAGCACCATCCGAACTTTGATGGTGCTCAAGGCACAGCTCCGGCTTGCTCGCAAGGAGGTCCTCGATGCATTGGATGAGGCGGACACCATCCGTCTCAGCACAGAATGAAAGCTCCTAGATTTATCCCGTACGTATCCCGTAATACGTACGTACTTTATCCGTACCGTACCGTAGTGATTTTAGGAAGTTGCCGGGGTCATCGTACGTAGAAAAGACTTGCTCCGTGCTCACGTATACGGACCCGTACCGTATACGGTACTTACGGTGAAGATCCCTAAACCCCAAATCAGAGTGCAAGTCACACAAGATGAGTGAAAATCTACTACATATTTCAGCCCGTTTTTCCATCAGTCTTTCGGCGGATCAGAGAGAGTGAAACGTTTGGAATTCTTATGCAGTGACTGACATTCACAAGCTGAGATTCCTACAACTTTCTCGATCCCGTACTGCCCTCTTCAGCGTAGGCGGAATCCTTCGACTGCATCAGCAACATAGTTGTCAAATGTGGTTTTCTTCGACACTCAACAGCTTTCTGACGCCATGGATTTCATAATGGCCTTCGCAAGGACGTCGCTCGACCTCTCAGCGACTTCGAGTGGTCGCCGAATGTGCAAGGAGGTCCTTGCGCTCTGGGCATGAGGGCTCAAAAGCATGCGCGAGATAAAATTCAATAAGACGCTGTCTCTCTTCCTCAGACATTTCGTCCCTGAGTCAATGTTTCCTTGTATCACTGTTCAATTCACTATCAATTAACGCAACTTCATTTTCTCGACGATTTGACCCACCTGGTCGAAACTGCTCAAACGCGCGTCAAATTATCATCCTCCCATTGAGTGCTGTGGCCTCCTGAGACCGAATGTGCTCATATACACTTCTAATGATGAAACGAAACTGCGGATACATCAGTCTGATTCAGCATCCGCATGTGCAGGGAAAATAAAGGGCACCGTGTATACAACGTGTTCACTTTCGCATTATGAAATCGAATGGTATCTTCTTCCAAGTGTTCACCTCTCAATGACGAGCAGATAGTCGCCGCCGCTGACAAGCCACTACTAATAGCAATGTGCACCGCCTAGTAATCAACAGAGTTGAGACAACGGAGGGTAGACCAACCGAGTTGCTCCTACCGAACTCAGGTAAGGGTCAATGAACGCCCCGCATCCCCCACAAGTCGATAGTGTGGCCCAGCATAAGCATCGGGCGTAGTAACTGTAATCGCTGGCGCTGTAGATGGACGTCGAAAGTTTGTCGTTATTCTCAATGATTGACGCTCCGCCAACAGAGCCTGAGATTCGGAGCACTTTCAAGCCCGCGCATGTAATGAGCATAAGCTGTCGAATCGCCGGCTGATTTGACTGCGGCACGCTTGGCGTCCGAGATGTCTTTCTTCATGACGATGCCGACGGAGGTCCCGATGTGTAAAGGGATGAACCAGGCCCATCTGGTTGCGTTGAACTCAGCGAAACATTTAAAACAGTTCTGAGGAACGCACCCCGATTGATCTGCGCAAAGGAAACCTTGGTTAACGTGAAGAGGGGAATCACTCCGCATGACTTACCACTGAGGACCTCAAAGAAGGGAGATCCTGCTCTGGGCGTTCCTGTTCCATACTCTCCACAGCCTTTCCAATAGGTCCAGAAGGCAACATTCTTGAATTCGGGATCATAGTGCCTACGAACGGATGAAAGATGTTATAGTCAGTCTTGCATTTGAGAAGAAACTACTTGCCTAGTTTTGAGATAATTCACAGAGCATATCCCTGCTCGGCCACTAGCGCAGGAGCGTTAGAAGGTTGCGTTCATAATTTAGAAAAGACACTGGCCTAGCATCTACTAGGTAATTGAACGAAACCCGTCCAGTTTGAGCGGTCTTCGTTTTCTGTCAAGTGATTGAAGTGCCTCGTACTGAAGGTCAAGAACCAGGGGAAACGAGAAGCACCTTCCAGACTGCGGACACAGGACGAGCACCGTCCCACTCTATCTCAGTCACTCTGGTCTCCTCTCGAACTGTTGCTCCAGATTTCGCGGCATGGCGCAACATGAGCTCATCAGCTTCGGCGCGCACCTTGTAGCAGTCGGTGAACAAAGTGACCTCTCAGTACAAGCGAATGCTTACTGTGTTCCATGAATAATTCTTGGGGTCTTCACAGACAAAGTCGGTATCTGATGATGAGAAAATGTATACATCGCTTATGATTGATTTTGTGAATTTTTCTTACACCCTTCTCGCTTGAATCTGTTCAGTTTGAACGCAGCGCCAAGCTAATGAAATCAATTCAGTCCGAATTGACCAGAAGTCGAGTAACCAACCTTCTTCGTGAACCCATGTTCCTCGAATTCTTTCTCGAGGTCGATAAATCTGAGAAAATGCCTGAGCGATGCGAGTTGACTTTCCCCAACGTGATATCTGCGTAAATGATCATTTTGTAGATGGTCAATACGCTGATAGGGGCATTTACCTCGGAAACTTGTCTGCTTCAAGAAGTAAGACCTCGATCCCTTCGCGAGCGAGAACAGAGGCCGTGTAAGAGCCACCTGGGCCACCGCCGATAACCAGGACGCAGGTGTTTGTTGGCTAGCAGAATATGTGGTCAAGAGACGACCCAAATTCACATGATTTGGAGCGGTACAATCGGTGCTTCTGGTGCCGCCATGGTTGGGAAACGGTGTACCAGCGTTGATAACTTGAAAAGTGTCGCATTATATATATTCGAGACAAGCATGATAAAAGCTCGGCAGAAGACCGCGTCTGCATTGCACTAGGCGCTGGGTTGTGATAACGAGAAGTTTGAGATGCCAACGCACGCATGGACAGCAGAGAATGAATCTAAGATTTCAGATAGTGACGGCGCAGAATAGAAGTCGAAAGGCCTTGTGTGGCGAAACTGGGATCGCAAAGCAATGCTTTGACGTTACACGCAATGAGCAAGTCCCGAACAACGTCACCGCTCTGGTAAACAACACCGGGGAGTTGAGGGATGAACGTTCAATGAACCCAGCCCTAACCTGCCATGGAGCGAATACTATATGTGGATCGAATCGGTATACTTTTGCCCGGTCGCCCTGGATCCCACCATCAGAAATATGAGCTTGTGTAAAGAGAGACGGGGCACCGTAGCCCACTAGCGTCTGCAGAATTGAAGCCATGTGAAGAGAGAGTCGCGCGCCAATGACGGCCAACCTGCTCAGTATCGTTTTGGAATTCCTCATAACCCAGGATTTCTTCGCTCCTTCGGTATTGAGCTGTTTGAAAAGGGGACGGCCCCAGTGTTTCTCTCAAGCAGTCAGAACACTGGCTAAGAAATGGATCGAATCTTGCGGAAGTTCGAGTTGTGCATCCCTGCCATCCCACAAGCAATCTCGCTCTATTGTTTTTGGGTGCATCAAGGACAGAATTCGATATATTGAGATTGGATCTGTGGGCTAGTGGACCCGCTACGAGTACTTGGTTCAGCACATGCCAGTGCCGGTGAAGAGAAGTCTGAGTAAAGGTGACCTAATCACGTTTCAGCCGAGAACGATGCACTGCGGGCAACAAATAAACGACTCTCACTGCCAGATCCCCACCTCTAAATCGCCGCTACGGAGTACCTATTCCCGCACTCAGCATGGTTCTTTGAAGCCTTCGTGGGTTCGCGCATTCCAATCTCCCGCTGCAGTCGACCGCACAACTCCGCATCTAATACTGACGTCGACCCCATTTCCGTTGCATGCATGAGGTGCCATAGATGATTCTTGGGCCTAATTCCCCAAATTCCATCCAACCATGTCTCAGGGCACAACCGAGTCCAAAGTGAACGGCGCTCAAGGTGACCCCAGTCAAACCTTGGATATTAAGGTTCCTAATTCCGACCATACATCGGCGCGGGCACCATCCAGTGTTCGGTTCTGGCTCGTCTTTATCGCCCTGTGTTTCTGTGTTCTACTGTCAGTCTTGGATTTAGTGGGCGGTGGAAGAATTCTTCGGCGTCCCCAGCATTCACTGTTCGAAGGGTGGCGTTAGGATAGCTGCGCCTACCATTGGGGCAGACCTCCATGCTACTAATTTCTCATAGGTCGGTTCTGCATATACATTGAGCAAGTAGGTCTACTCTCCAGTCGCGGCCATGAGTTGTGACTTGCAACCTAGCGTGGCGTGCCTTCCCTTTGCTGAGAACTTGACTCGAATTCTTGAAAGACAGCTGGTCACTCTAGCCTTGATCCTCATACTCGTTGCTGGATTTGCAGTTTCGCGCTCTACACAAAGCATGACGGTTGCTGAGGCTGGTGAGAAGTTCGAAGAGTTAAAAGAGGTATGCCTTTGCGGCCGACTTTCGTGATTGATCTGACCCACGTATCGCAAAGGTCAAGCTGCAAGCAAGATGATGGTGCCGAAATCGTTTAGCAACGGCAGCCTTCGTTAACATAACAAGGATAGCGAATAATCCCACGTTTTCCAAAACTAGTTATTATACACCAGCCCAAAGTCCTTGAACCATACATACTGGTCTCGCGGCGTCGCATATTCAGCTCCGTGTCCACCAAAGAACGTGCTGTGGCACCAATTAAAGCCGGCGAAAGGTGGCAACATCGAGGAGCCAGCTTACCTGAAGAAGATCCCGGTAAATCCCACAGGGGTGATCCGCGGGGCGGCCTGATCGTCTTCGAGCCCAGGAGCCGTGGTGGGATACACAGTCACAGTGGTCATCACTGTGCGCGTAGCCGCGGTCGGATTCGTGGTGGTGGATGAAACAGTGTCGGGGGGCATTTGCACGGCCCATTGTGGACGCGCGTCGTTGTCGAGAAGGAGGAGACCACCCATCCCCGTTGGCGCGGGTAACAACAATGGTGGCCGAAAGGGACCTCTTGCAGTATCCCTCCCAACAGCGGATCCAAAGGGCCCAAGATTCCGCCCCGCCGCCTGTTGCTGTCGGCTGGGACGCCACCTGACTCTTTCTCTTACTGCTCGAGCTAGCAGCGCTGGGAGGCACATCCGATAAAACACATCCTCGCGCCGGATTGCCTCCTGCCCGTCGACATACAGACAAAATCCGCCGTCCTGCTTCCCAGGCGTATTGAGTCTGACAACCTGCTCGACCGTCGTCCACCCGCCGCGGCGCCACGTGAACGAACCGCGCCCGACGGAGAAGCCGTACTGTGCGTTGCAGTGCGAGCCCTTGGCCGAGCATAGTGCTCTTGTTTGTTTATCCTTGGGAGCGTACTGCATCAAGCAGACTATTGTCAGACTATAAATCTTATTCAAGGGGGAAGGAGGAAAAACGCACGAGATACAACTCCCCCTCACACCCAGGACGCCACATCAGCCTAGTACTCCAACAATCCAGCGCCGCGTCCCCGCCTGAGCAGCCCGTCTTGCCCCATAAAGCCCGGCAGTTTCCCGCCTTGAACAGGATCAAAGTCCGCAGGGAGGAACACGCTGTACTTCATCGACACTGTTTGCGCGCTCACGATCTGCGGGAGCGGGGAAGCGTAGAATTCGGCGCCGCCGACGGGCTGGGCGGCTGGGTTGGCGGAGCCGACGGGGTAGAGGAGTTGGAGGACTGTGCTTTTGTTGTCCAAGCGGTGTAGGACGACGACGACGCCTGAAGGACGGAGTCGAGGCCGATGGAATCAAGGCCGATGGAGTCGAGGCTGAGGAGGGGGGCCGCGGCGGCGGTCGGTATTGAGGCCGCATTGGCAGAAGGGGAGGTCGAGGACGCAGAAGCGGGGATGCCCTTGACAAGGCGCAGATTCTGTCGTCCAGACGGGAACGATGTGACATTGAACGCAGTGAGGTCCGTCATCTGTGGTGGGGCGGCCCATCCTACTTCGCCTGATCGCGCCGGTGCAGCTGCTGCTGATGTCGAGGAGGACGGCGACTGCGACAGCGAAGAGGCGGGTGAAGGCGAGGCGGATACGGTCACCGTCGTCACCGGTGACTCCGTGACGGTGAGTATCTCGGTGTCTGTAACAACAATTGCGGTGGCCGATTGCGAATTCGAAGAATCGTCGGGCGGGGGCGGTGGATACAAGTATAGCAGGGAGTTGACATCATCCAACGCAGAGGTTATTGGATCAAGAGGCAGAGGCAGGAGGGTGGTAACGTCCGCTACTATTTGGCCCGGCACGACGAGCAGGGGATCTGCGTCGGCGTCGGCGTCGGCGTCGGCCGGTGCATCTCGAACCACCGGATACGTCGGGTATCTCACCGTTGCGGAGAGGAAGGTGGTGGTGGTGTCATTGTTCTCGTCCGAAAGTGGGACGGACGTCGCCATCAAGCCCCACAAAAGGCTCAGCACGAAAGTGATTCTGAGGAACAGTAGGATCATAACACGAAACGACAGTGGAGTGCGTAGGATTTGGCGGGGCGCGTGAAGAGTCGCAACAGGAGGGGTAGAGTGGCTGACGAGGATAGAAATTCATGCTTGCGCGTACAACTTGTCTCACTTGGAATGAAGCGGATAAATTTAGACATAAAAGTAACTTGAGAAGGCTCTTCTGGATCCGATAATTTTGCGTTGCAGACCGATGCGGAAGGGCATAGTTGTTCTCGTGTGCTGTATTCCTGGGGAGATGATTTATTTGGGCCGAGAGCAGAAAGCCGGAAACGAGACGCACAAGGTACAATGCCCCAGCAACCGAGTAGCATAGGAATAAGCGGGGGATAGGAGCAGATGGATCGAAGCGATGGGTGAGTGGCTGACACGAAGTGCACTTCGAAATGGATCGTGTATTATCCAAAATAAGAAATAAAAATAAGATGAAGCATGATCAACTCGGCGCTGCGAGCGCGCTCTCCTCTACCAGAGCCTGCGAGGCACGCGAGTCCCTGTTGGAGAAGGTCGAGCTCTCGGAGTAGTCGCCTTCGATATGCCCGAGAGGCTGTGACGGACGTGGTCCATCTGAGAGGTCGTCTCGAGCGTGTCGTCGTCATCCGCCGCATGCGCCGCCTCGACTGTAGATTCGGCGTCGGAGTCGGCGTCGGAGTCTTCCGTCTCAGCAGTCTGGGATTCGCGGTCGGGAACAGGTTCTGTATCAGGCCCTGCGGGCGCCCCGTGCACGGTACTAGTGGACGGATTTGGATGCTGACTCGTGTGACTAGCATCCGGGTCCACGATAGGTGCCGTGGGCGTGGGCGTTGTTCGGCCGGTGGGTGTGGACCCTCCGGTTGGTGTCGTCGCTTCGCCGGCGGCATCCGCTGTCTTCGAGTCGCTGGCAGGATTCGATTGGTCCCCCTTGGAGTTCGCTGGAGGCATTGTCTCCGCGCGAAGTGGCGACGTCGGCGTCGACCGCGCGAATCCGCTCGTGAACTTGGAGAATCGCGAGGAACGGAGGTGCTTTCCCTAAAAAAGAAGTGAGCCAACTTTTTCGATACACTGTACAAGTAGACACGAACATCGTTCGCAGTCCCGTTGGGGTCTGTGCCCAAGAACGGATTTGCCTCCAGGTAGTCCGCAATAGACCCGGTCATCGTTATCTGCTGCCATTCCTCGTCCGAAATGGAAGGGCGTGATTGGTCGAGGGAGTTGGCTGCAGCTCTTCGAGGGAATATAGATAGCCGCCGAGATTTCTGCTCGGGGGACGCGCCAGAGGCCGTTTGTTTCCTGGGCGACGAGATGGTGGGTGTGTGCGGAGCATCTGAGCTTTCCGCGTCTTCACGCAGATCGGGGATGACCTCGTCTTCTTCGGTTTCCGTGTCGGCGTCGCGGGGGCGTCCGACTTATCTTTCTTCGCTCTCGATCGCGACTTTGACCGGGAGCGTAAACCAAAGTTGAACCGCGACTTCCTGACTGGGGTCTCGGGCTGCGAGGGCTCGGACGACTGGACTTCTTCTGGGAGCTTGATGCGGACCTCTGCAGTTCCTTCTCCTGCTGAAAATCCGGGAAAATCCATTCCACGATGCCGCTGTCGTCGTCGAACGCGCCGAGCTGGGCGAATGCATCAAAGACTGATGCCCGGAGGGGCTCGTATTGAACAGCCGAAGGCGGTCTGGCTCTCGGGGTCATGGTTGGGAGAAAGAAAAGTAGATAGTACGATTGGTGTTCCCTTGACAATCACGTCGCTTCTCGTACACTCTACTTCCACAGATCCGGATTGAACTTGGTCGACAAAAAAAGCGCATGACGATACAATTCTTGCTTTACAAGAACAGAGACAAGATTATGGGAAGAGGTCCGAAGAGCCGTTGTGCTCCATGGTCACAGTGGCGATCAAAACATTGAACATCGCGTCGGTGATCCGCCTTCAGACGTGACCACGTTCCAGCCCTTCTGCAGGCAGCGGCCTCCCGCGTACTTCTAGCGCACTACATCTAGCACTGAGCATGACGAAAGAAGATGACTTCATTCATATCCGTGCCTTTCATGTCATTTCACACGAAAACACAGAGCGTGGCGAGTGTTCGGCCATCGGATCACGGATCACTTGATAATCAAGGATTTCTCAACCGCAAACCACCATGTCCAGTAAACCTCCCACAGACTTGAAAACTGTTCTTGAATCTGAAATCAAGTTTGCCTGCTTGACTCTCTTCTTTTGAATTCTCTGACAATGTCTACGCTTAGGGAGTGGCACTTTCGTATGAACATTCCTGACCAGTGGCCGAATCTTCAACAATGCTGACATGTATGGCCCCAGATATCTATTTCCACCAAGGAAACGCGGAAGAGCACCATGCCGCTCTAGAACTCCGGGACGCTGTGCTCAGGCTGCGGCGCGATGGTGCATTCATCGCTGTACCCCTCTTTAGGTAGGTGATTGGTTGCAGTCAGCAACACTGATAGATTTTCTTGCAGGGTCAACACGGACCCTATGGGCCCACACCCCGTTGGTACGTCGCGTTTCCACCATCCCAAACTCTGTCCGATCTGTTCATCCAGGGTCCTACGAAATTTGGGTCCCATCGGAGACGTTCTCTTCAGTGTTTTCATACCTATGTATGAATCGAGGGTCGCTCAGGTATGTCCGTCTACATAAAGGAACTCTTTTTCTGGGATTGAGGCTTTATAGCATACTGGTACACCCATTGACCCGCGAGGAGGTAAGTTATTAATTTCAACTGACCGAGTACGCAATCTAACGGTCTTGTAACAGCGAGCGTACGCCATCTTCTGACCTGACCACAGCGCCTATATTTCTTATATTATCTTTCTAGGGATCACGAGCTGCGCAGTGCCTGGCTCGGGCCGTCGTACCCGCTGGACCTCACGAAGCTTCCCGTTCGAAGCGAGGAAATCCCACTCCAATACCCCAGCCTTAGTGTGTCATTGTCTCATGGTCTTCCGGATGTCTTTTTTTGAACCAGCGTATAGAGGTTGGATACTCGTCCAAGGTTCCGTTCATGAATTTGGAGGTAACTTGACCCTCTTATCACTGAATCCATATGTCAACTCGCTTCCTCAGGACCGGGCTGCTTTAGGAGCCAATGTAGAACGTGTGCTTCTCAAGGAGAAGGATGCCGCCAGGGCTCCTATCTCTTGAGTATCCGTACTCACTGTTGTGACAGTATGTGTATACTAATGTGCTCGTGTACATCGGCATTATGACGGTCGGTGAGCTCAAAGCCGCATGTGTAGGTTATCCAAACCGAATACATCTATGAATTAGATAAAATTTCGATCCCATGTCGACTTCAGTGGTGATATTGCAACAACCCAACTTGAGTGAGTTGAGATTCTGCACGAACCAGACTAGACTAGAACATCGAATCAGCCGTGTGTCAACGAACATCATGCATTGAGATACACGCATGAGTGAGTTGGACGGGCGGGCGCGACAAGCTTCAATGGGCGTATAACGCAAGTGTGTCGCTCAAATCAATGCCTGGACTGACATTCCACCCAAATTGACGAGACTACACTTCGGCCGCTGGACGGCCACGCTGAACAGTGGAGACGGAAGAGATTCATTCTATCGGAGGCTCGACGCCAGTGAGGCCTCTCAACGGCTATTAAGCATCTCAGTTTGCCAATTACCCCGTTGCTAGGTAGGTAGGTAGAATGACACGGCACGGTACCGGTCCCCCTCAAATCGGTATTGTACACAACGATTCAGCGAGGCGCATTCTTGGCGCCAGAAGGTGCGCCAGCCATAATGCCCGGAAAACGGTACAGAGTTGGTGGCGTGACCATTGACCAAGCCCTGGCAGTTGGAAATGCCGAGGAAACTTCATTGGAGACTCTTCGCGAGGTTCTGCAACGTTGGGACACCTGAAGCTTGAAGCACTTGTAAAGGGGAGAGTAGAAATTTGGAATTGAGCGAGGAAATACAACTTCCACAATGATCATCTGTACTCCTCGAACCACAAACCCCCGGGCTCCCATCCGTGGACTAGGAAAGGGCTCGAGCACGCAGCGGGCCATTTTTCTCTGCGCGTTGTTGGATAGCCTCACCCGATAGGTTTTGGAATTCATCGAGCCAAGCCTCCATCCGGTCGAGACTCTGCGTCCGCACCTCCTGGGGCACTTTATTAAGTTCAGCCAAGTTGACATGGGCTGAACCGCTGCGCCCTTTCATCTCTTGATGGTGCCGCAACCGTGCTTTGACGTCTTCGTCGGATTCCAGCAAATCATCCATATCCCGAATCAACCGCACCTCCAGACGCTCTGCAACGTCGGGATGCGTGGTGAGGCGACCCATGTAGCATTGCAGAATTTTGGTGATCGCCGACAGGTTGAACATGCGTGGCTGAACCTCCAGAACTTTGAGGGCGCAATGGGGACCTGGGAACAGGGAACGGGAGGGACTCCCGAGAGAACGCCCCGAACTCATGATGGGGCCACCACCAACCAAGCGAACGCGCTCGGCAAAACGCATGATATGTGCAAAATGCGACAAGTCGTCGTCTCTGTGCGGCCCATACTCGACACGCCAACCCGGCACCAGTGCCACGGCCCGAATGATGTAGGTGAGGTCCAAGCGGCGAAGTCTGTCGGGGAGGGGCTCCAGTTCGTTGTAGATGAGTTTACATACGAGATAGAGATACGTGGGGAGGTTGAGACGACATGCTGGGAGGGCCGCTCGAAAAGGGACTATTTGGACGGGCGTTTGGGGGAGAGGGAAGACGAAATCGTAGATCAGGGATCTCAGTTCCGCAGGGAGCGTAATGAGAGACATGGCGCTCAGTGGAGAACTAGTCACTGTCTTCAGGTCTTGGAAGAACGAATGCAAGCCTTAGTCGGCGAGCGGTCGCCGTCCACGAACATTACAACCAAACAGATGGAAACAAGCCTTCGTAAGTCTCTTCGAGTTGAACCAATGAACCTCCACATTGGAGCGTGGTCAAGCAACCCTAAGGCGCTCGCTTTGTGATGCAATAATCTCTTACTTGACGCCTCAAGTATTCATCCCGAGGCAAACGAGACCGCACCTCATCGTTGAGTAGCAATCAGTGCCAACTTGAATCAACAAGCCGCATGGCACAGAGGTTACCCTCGATCCGGCCAAGACTTTGCGAAGCCAATCTACCTCCGAGGGGAAGGTTTGCACAAGTGAGCCAGGCCGACACAGATAGGGCCCCCGTTGGGGGGCCGGCGCCGACCACGCGAACGTGCTCGAAGTGCATGATGTGAGCAAAAATGCGACAGGTCGTCGTCCTTGGTCGACCGATAGTCGGGGCACCAAGTTGCCGTCAATGCTGTCTCCGGATGATGTGAGGTCGAAGCGTCGAAGTTTGCCGGAGAGTGGTTCTGGCAGTTCGTCGTGGATGAGTTTACACACATGAGGTAAAGAGAAGTTGGGAGGTTCAGGCAGAACATAGGAAGAGAAACTCAAAAGGAAAGGGATCTCGGAAAGAGAAAATCGTATATGGAACGTGGTTCTGCCACTGTTCAAGTTCTGGTGAGAGACTCGGAATGAAGTTTGGTTGCAAAACAGAGCATTACATAATTGCATCACCTTCAGCGTCCAAGGACCCATCGCTCAGTGTACTTATGTTCGGAGACTCGGGCGCTGGACTTTCTGTAACATTGGCGCCTGAAAGACGTATATCAAGTCCAGTCAAGACGCTCGAATCCGTCGAGGCCACGGTTCGGCATCATTACCCGGTGGCCGGTGCCAAGTATGTAGCGGCGTGAGAGAAGTCAACAACACGCGGCGTGTCCTTACCCGAAGGACTCGGCTCTGCTTTTGCTCCACCATGTCGAATGTTGTGCATAGGCCGCCACGACGGGGCCCGACGCCAGAGCCGCATCCTCAGCAACAATATGCGTCTGTGCCGCGATCGCCGACGAGTCCAAGGAGTCGTCGCAGCCCTCGCAGTGCAACATCACGTGCCCTGACCGAGGAGCGTGCTCCGCAAGCGCAGAGCAGTGGCAGAGCAGGCATCATCCGGGGAGTAGCTACGGGATCCATTGGCGCGGAATATGGTCCGTATTCAGTACGTACTTTGTTATTTTTTTTCGTCGCATTCTAGCCTCCAATTTTACTCCAGTACGATCCTGAACTCAATCGTGCCAACCCAGGCGATAATTCACGCCTGCAAAGGTCACCATCCGCAGCGCGTCCGAAGCTGGCGCGCACAGCAACCGTCAATACGAGGTTCGAGAAAAATCTCGATCTCGATGACGCATTGCACAACCCGGATCCTGTAGCAGACGCCCGTTTAGACCGTCAGTTCGATGTCTTTTCGTTGCGCGGATGGGTGAACGCAACCGCGCTGGTCGTCATATTCGGGGGCATGCTCATGCTGTTCGCGGGCTACCCCATCCTCGTGCATTTCACACACCCAGGCCCGAAAATAGTCGGCTTTAATTTGGGCGGGATAAATGGCTCGGGACAAGTGCCCGTGCTCACCAATTTCCCGACGATGATTGACGCCGATACTCCGTCGTCCGCGTACACGTACAAGGGCACGGATGGCAAGAAATACAACCTGGTGTTCAGCGACGAATTCAATGTCGATGGGCGCACATTCTATCCCGGGGTCAGTCGTCTTTTGTGTGGTCAGCTTTTTCTCATTTCTGTAGGACGATCCGTACTGGGAGGCTGTCGATCTCCACTATTGGCCCACAGGGGACTTAGAGTGGTATGACCCAAGTGTAAGCGGATCTACAAAATGAAGGCTTCGCATTTAATCTCCTTCTAGACCATAACGACGAGGACGGAAAGCTCGTCATTACGATGAACGAAGTGAATAATCACAATCTCAACTTCCAGAGCGGTATGTATGTGGGATACATCATATTTTTGCCTTGCTGACGCACTGAAGGCATGCTGCAGTCTTGGAATAAGATGTGCTTTACGACAGGCTACATCGAAATATCGCTGAGCCTTCCCGGTGCCCCGACGCAGCCCGGTTTCTGGCCGGGTGCGTGGTGGTATTTTAGAGACAGACCAAATTTAGCTCACTCTTCGTTAATAGGTGCGTGGACCATGGGCAATATTGCGAGGGCGGGTTACGGTGCTACAACCGAGGGTGAGGGACCAGCACATCATTCTTTTGCTGATGCTTGACGCGATATTCCAGGAAACTGGCCTTATACGTACGCAGCGTGCGACCTGGGCACTTTCCCCAATCAGACGGACCACAATCACGAGCCCTCTGCGGTCTGGGACTCAGCGCTGAGCTTTCTGCCGGGGCAGCGTCTTTCAGCGTGCACATGCCCAGGCGACGACCACCCCGCCCCACGACATCCACAGGGCGAGGCGCGCCGGAGATCGATCTACTAGAGGCACAGGTCGAGATTGACGGTACTGCGCCATTCTTCCGAGGCCAGGTGTCGCAGAGCTATCAGCTCGCGCCATACAACTTGAATTTTGACTTTGACAACTCTACGTCGGTGACGCCGATTGTGAACACGACCAACACTAAGTTCAACAACTACAAGGGGGATCAGTTCCAGCAGACGGTGTCGGCCGTGTCATACATCGAGGACCAGTTTTACGGCGGAAACGCGTACGCGCTGTACGGCGTGGAGTGGTGGTCGGATCCGAATAATCGCCAGTCGGGATACATTAACTGGCTCAGTAACGGGGTGAAGACGTGGACGCTCACGCCAGATACGATTGGCCCCGATTCGCAGTCGGAGGTCTCGCAGCGACTAATTACGGAGGAGCCCATGGTGCATTGCTCCTTGTCATGTATCTTCTCCATTAACTGACGCGCCTCCTGCAGTACCTGATCTTCAACCTTGGGATGTCGCCCAGCTTCCAGCACCAGGACTTCAAACATATGGTATTCCCAGCGGAGATGTTCATAGACTATGTGCGCGTGTACCAGCAACCTGGGGTGCAGAACGGAGTGACGTGCGACCCGCCGAATCGACCGACGGCAGATTATATCAACAAGTGAGTGCTCTGCTCCCCTCCGCTGCGTTTCACTGACCCCGACCTCTCCTTTGTAGCCACATAGCAGCATATATGAACCCGAATCTGACGACGTGGGCGCAGGCGGGGTATACCTTCCCCAGAAACAGCCTGTATGATGGATGTTAACGACGGACGACGATACCTGCTCGATTATGGCACGACATGACTACTGCATACTGACTGACACTGTATCTTACGCACCCCATTTGTTTGCATACGTTACGATGGACCTCTTATATTTGTACTGATATCAACGGAGAAAGAATGCGTTTCTCGAACGTTGAAGAATGTACAAGAAGGGCTCTGGAATGTTGAGGAGAAGTGTGGACACTGGACAGATACCTGTCAGTGCACTGTTCAGTGTTTGTCGATCCGGAAATGATCATGTTACCGTGTTTCTCTCTCTTGCTCCTGCTACTATCGTCCGTCCATTCTTTGTCTCACTGTCCATGCCAGATTGCCCGCCTACGCCTGTTGTCAGGCGCAGCTCTTCGAGTTCGACCCTAACTTTGCGACCTTACACTCGTTTTATCGCTGAATGTCTTGCTTCGACTCCGAAGTCCACTTACGACGACCAACTGTCCGCTGATGAAGAACAAGATCAATTGACTCCACCTGCCCTGACGCCTTTTCACGTCGCCGTTTACAAGTTCCAACCAGTTTTGCTCCTGAACCGTCCGAAGCCGACGCGTCTTTCTCTTTCCCCCATCCTTCCACGGCACCGCGTAAAACACATTCATTTCCTCCTATCGCTACTAGACAGTCAGAAAGCATCGAAGAATCTGATCTCGACGAGCAAACGACATCCTCAGAGGACGACACGTCGGACTCATCGTATTCACCCACCTTCTCTGAAACATCAACAGTTCGTGCTGTATTATGCTCTTCGTCAACTGCGCCTCGCTGGACCTCAAATTCTCGCATGGACATTCTTATAAATTGGACGATGGAGGATGACGAGGACGAGGATTATCCTCCGATCAGTAGCTCGCCCGGTCGTTCCTCAAGCCCGTTGTTCCCACATCACGATTCCTCTTCGTCTCCTCAAACGTCCCCCGGCGCGTATACACGCGATTCTGAAGCACCGCTTACGGAAAATAACAATGCTTATCCGGACACACGCGCCGGGGAAGAGTTCGGCTCGAAGTTGACTAGACTGCTCGATTTCGTCGCCCATCAACGCGAGCAGAACTTGAACACGAATGGCGCCCCGGCTACACGAAGCCTTGCTGTCACACCCGACTACATCGTCTCGCCGACACCCGTTTGCTTGTCTCACAAGAATTTTGGTCCTCGCTCTGACTCATCATCTTCGTCGTCTTCGGGTTTCACCTCTGCCGTATCTTGCCAATGCAGCGACTGTCACACTTCGGAATCTTCCACACGAAGCGAGTCTCTTGCTTCGCGCTTATCCTATACTGGTCATGCTGCTGATATTGACTCGTCTCCCAACGCTCGTGCTTACGTAGCCTCCTCGGCTCACTCCCGGTAAGGTTACCTTCTCTACGAGCTCCCGATGCTGAGCTTCGGTAGTGCTCACTCCAAAACTCCTACTCAACGCCTCATCACTGCAAAACGATCCTACTCTCTCCTTCGCGATGATCCGAGTCCCTCGAACAACTACAAGAAACTGAAGCCAAACTCGAGCTCGTCCTCCTACTCGTTCCGCTCCACGACACGGGCTCCATCCGTAAAGACCAAGTTATCTGAAGTGCCCGCCAGCTTGCGCAAATCGCTTTCCCTTCGATCTGATGCTGCGCAATCCAAGGTCTGCACCTCTACCTGTCACGCTCTCGGATCACGGGGTTTTCTCATACCTGCTGTACGCATAGGATGTCCCGACTGCGCTCAATACGCCGGATCAGCAACCAAAGACTGGCCGGTTCATCGCGGACGGCAGGACGCCTGCGATCCCTTATGACGTTCCCATCATCGCTCCTCCCCCGGAACACGTCGCGCGGCTTCCGCTGACCAGTGAAACGGCTGCGAAGGTTAGGATTGCACACCTACTTGTGCGGGAGGCCCGCCACAGGTCTGCAGATAAGTTGGATGGTCTCTCGTCTGTTGATACTTCCCCGCGCGGCGCACATATGGAGGTTGACGAACAGGAGAGGGTTAGAGAGATGGAACGTCTCGAGTGGGAGCTCGCCCTTGGTGTGGGGCCTGAGCTACGGGTTGAGATCATCGAGTGGCTCCTCGAGGTGAGTCCGGTGAAACCTGTGTTGTTCATTACTGAGTGGCGGCACATCTCAGGTTCTGCCAAAGAGATCCTACTACACATCGGACAAGAACAAGAATACCCGCACTTCTTCCACGGACTCTTGTTCAGCGTATTCATCCAACGGATACGATTATGAGACACCCGATCTCATCGACCAGCTTCTCACCTCACCGGAGACACGGTTCCATGCCGCGTACATGTTTGTGCGCTACTTTTACCTGCTGATGGGGGACAACAAGGAAAAGCAGAGGATTGAGAAGATGCAGGCTTCGGCTACGGCAGCAGAAAACAAGATGCCGTATGATACATCGATTCCATCTGAGGGCTGGACTCTTGTCGTCTGGGACTGTTGTCTTGCCTGCCTTGCTATCAGCGTCAAGGTATCCTGTGGTCTACACTCGATAGCAAGATGCCGCTAACGTCCACCTCAGATGCATCGGGACGTCCTTGACCCTCTGGAGCCGGTATATTCGGAAGAGTACGAAGCCCTCGCTCCGCACGAAGTTGGCTATGACGATCTCGAGGTATGAAATTGTCCCAGCCTGTTGGGCTCGAGATGCTTGGCTGATTGCATTGTTGGTGGACTAGACTGCGCAACGAGATGTTCTTGCTACCTTATCGTACTCTCTGGGTGGAACTCCACAGCCGATCATGGACGAGCTGTGGGCCGCGCTGCCGTCACTCCGCCAACTGCTTGATTTCCGCGACGGGTGGAAGCATACCCAGAAGGAGGCTTGGTCTCGGCTTTTCGACAGCGTTACAGGTACGCGATGCGCCGTTCAACTATGCATCACCGATAATGGTCTGTCCGCAGAGCCTGACGTTCTCAAGTTCCCGGTGTCAGTCTTGACTGTGACGACATTGACAGAGGCGCTCCTCGCGGCGCTCGTTTTCAAGTATAAGTACGACTCGTCGGTAAACGGCCTCATTATTCGGCGGCGCGGACGGAAATTTCAGCCCGAGGCCTTTATGAAATTGGAGCAGAAACTTTTGAACAGGGCCGAAAGGGAGGTCGAAGGAGTCGTGCATGATATTCAGGCTCTGATGGGAATTCCGGATGTGAGTATCTGTCTCGGGGTTTGCTTCTGCTCATTTTTTCTGTTCCAGGAGGCATTAGAGGGTTGTCGACGCTGGGTGCGAGTTGCTTCGAAGTGTTGAGTGGAGAGGTCCACATGTCTTCTGCCGTCGTTGCTCGCGATTAAAGGCTCTACTTGTTCATGGCACAATACACTAAACTGTCTATTTGGAATGGCTGTAGACTATAATTAACCCATGTGGTTTTGTATCTGTCCCGACGGAAAACAACCCCTCAATTCTCGTGGAGTCTTTGTAGACGCCAATCTGTCCTGGTTTGGGTAGGAACTCGGACCTCTGGAGATGATCATGACCTGGAGGTGGTACATTGGGAAATTCCGGAAATATCTTCGAACCGCTCAGACAGCCTGATCGAATGCGGGCTTGGAATCTTCCTGGACATGCGAGAGCACGAAGACGTTGGGTGTGTCCTTGTGCGCGTCGATGGCGGACGTGGTGGCATTTAATTCGAGAGTTCTGCTCACTATCGATGCGAAGCGAAGTGAGGTGAGCGGACGCCGAGGTGGATCCTCCCTCGGTGCCCTGGCTGCGCGAATGATTATCAGGTTATAAGTAATTCCGACGCTGGCGCAGGTCTACACAAAATGTGAGAATACGGCGTTGAATTTGACCGGACTTACAAAACCACTGGCAGCATAAACCCAGGTAGTGCGGCTCGCAAAGGTGGCTAACTGCAAGATGGAAATGGCGGTGTATATCATCCCAGATTCGACTATGTTCAACATTGCTCGAGAAAGCACGCTCAGGCGGGCTCACTTGAGGCCGAATCTTGGCCGACACCGTGTTTCCTGTTCCGTTTCTCCATACGCAACATACGAAATATAATCAATGCTCGAGACATCTGAGTCGAAGATAGTTTAACTGGGTGATAACGAGGGGCACATACATGTCGATGCGATGTTGGTGCATATTGTCAATGTCCAGAATGACAGACCCCAGTCATCGCCGCTGCCAACATTGACCTCTCCTTGGGAAGTTGTGGCCTGGTGCGCTACGAGCCCTATGGCACAGGCAATATCTGCTAGCCATAGAATCCCGGGCAGTACGACCACAGACCACGCTTTGTTGTTTACTAGCCAGCACCGGTAAAGCTGTGAGAGATAAGAAACCACAAAAGAGATTGATGAGAGAACGGACTAATATGAGATCTCCAATGAGAGACTGCAAGGTGACATTGACACACTGGCAGAAATGTGGGCTGATAAGTAGTACATATCTGGTGGCAAAGACGCGCACCTGGACAATGGTCCTCCAGCTGGAAGCAGCTGCAAGAACATGGTCTGGACCACCAGGACCATCATATGTTATCAACGCGTCGTAGATGACCGTCAAAGAGATGAAGTGGTCGAATGAGGCATTGACGAACAAAATGACGGAGACCACGAGCAAGATCCAATTGACTTCGCTCCAACGTCGAGTGTGACCCATCTTCGTCGTCAACAAAGCGGATGCAGCCATCCCGAGAGTAATGAGATGGACCCCGTACATCGTGGACGAGATGAAATTCTGGATCAGCACGGAACCAGACAGTGACAAAGACATTGAAGCGACGAGAGGGAGGGGAAACGGGCTGCGCGGCCATATAAGCTGTTGACGTTCCGAAGCCGCTGATGACCGTTGAATGCCAGAATCAACTTCACTGCCTCATGTATGCGGACAGTAGGCGCCGATGCAAGTTCGTCAACTCGAAACTTCATATGATCAGCAAGAGGTTAAGGTTTTCACGCGTCGACAAATCCCCTTACGCCTTTACTCCGCCGAGAGCGTTGAGGAATCTTTGAGGCCTCGGGCCTCTGGCTCCCACGGAGAGCACGGTGAACACAGTGTCAGCGGTCCATGATGCAGGGAGACTTTGCCGCATGGATAGCCTCCTTAGGCCCTGATCGGGTGGTCCGGCATCGATTCCAGTCCCTGCTAAATCCTTCTCGTTTGGCACGCTGCACGAGACGCTGCGTTAGTGGAGCCTCGATTCTCGATGGATGACCACACTCGTCTTCCGCGCAAAAGCTTGGTTCTAAGGGAGAATGGGAGTCGCCTCGGACGAACGCGTTGCAAGAGTCTGCCTTCTCTGAAGTTTGAATTTGAACACGGTGACAGAACACCTATCATGGCGTCCGCATTCGGGTACGTAGTAGCCAAATTCAAAGTCGGGATGATAGAATCAGTTGAACAACACGCGGCGCGCCAAACCAGCGACACACAGGGAATGAATTAGTATATTAAATAAGTACATGGCGACTGTCAAGAGGGTCATTATAATACTTGTGCCCCTGCCATCTTCAACGAGACATGCAGACCAACATCAGATAGATCTCGCAACGCCTGCACGGCGGAAGCACCCAAGAACCTGGTATTCCCGGGGAAATCAAGATCCACCGACCTCAAACGCGACACGGGCACCCCGTCAGGCGGGGTCCAGCGCGATTCTATCAGGTCAAGCAGAACCTGATCCTCGAAATTTAACCCCGTCCTCAGCGTCAAATGCTCGAGGCGGGGGAGAAGGCAGCGAGAGCCAGGAACGACGGAGAGGCGGGTGAGCAGCCTCGCTGTGATGACACGGTTCTGCAGACGCCGCGTCGTCCCGATGTCTGCGTCCAGCACCAGCCTCTTGAGGTCTGTAAGGAATTTGAATAGGCTGATAAGTGTGTCCGGCTTCATGTATCCTGTCCCTAAAGTCAAGCTTTCCAATGAGCACTCGCTGCGTGCAAGGAAACCAATGATATCCGAAGAGGCAAACTGGCCAACAACTTCCAATGTGACGAGTTCCGGAGCAGTGATACAGCTGAAGATGGTTCTCATGATGGCCTCTGAGGACTGTGTTACCGTCAAGATGTTGGTGGCCAATCGCAGAGATCGCAAATGGCGCGAAGGCTCTATTCGGGGGAGGTCACGATCCGCAGCCTCAGCGAGCATGTCGAGAGAGCACTCCACGAGCTGCGGACAAAGTGCAGTACCTGAACGCCATCTTTCGCTGAAGGGGATTCGTACTGCAAGCGAGTCAATTGAGCCCACGGGAGTCTCCAGCAATGCAACGGGCTCTTCAGTAGAACGTCGTGAAGCTGAGGCGCATCCTCGAATAGGATTATGGGATCGTCCGGTGCTAGGACAGGGGAAAAGGACTGCGTAATCTCGAGCGTCTCCAACATAGGAAGGCCAAGGTGAAGTGTGGTCAACTGATCATATATATCTCTCTGGTGCGAAGATACAACAAGCGTGCGCCATCGTTGAGCATGCTCAGTCATACGTAGCATGAGCCGCATGTCTACATGACTCCTGATGGAGACGAACAGCGGCTGAGAGACGGATCGTTGGAGAAAGAGGGAAGCCAGGTCATCGTAGTGCTCGATGTATGTGAAACGAGTGCCTCCGATAGAGATTCGAGACCATAGCTCTGGAGTTCTGATAACAACATCCCTCCAGCGACGACACACTTTTCCTTCCGTAGGGATGATGTTGGCTGACTTGGAGGCGTCCCAACCGGCAAGGAATATGGTTTGGAGGATCTCGGCCGGGAGTTTTCGAATGGGAGATAGAAGGCCAAGGGAGCATTCTCGGTACCTTTCAAGCCTGTCTTTCTGCATCTGAAGCACGGCGAGGATGCCATGAACTCGAGAAAGCTCTGGGACGTAGCGCTCCAATTGAGAGTTGACAGTGTCCATATGTGTCAGAATTTGGTCAGTCTCACTTTCTTCCGGGAAATAGTTGCCACGTAACGCTTCTAGAGCCAAATCGAGAGGGAATCGACGGTGCTCGAAAGAATGGTGGCAATGACTGCACAACGCAGTGGGAGGATCGAACTCTAGTGTCCGTGTGTCCAGTAGCATCTCGGATGCTAGTGATGGTAAGAAGCTGATATATTCACTGGCTCTGTGCCGGTTCAGCTAGTTTTGTCAAAGCGGGAGTTGAGAGTATCGTCAAAGTCTCGAAGATGGTCACGAACTGGGGGCAGTGGGCCACGAGGCGCGGGGGCCGCGGCATGCAGCACCGCCCATGGCATGTGATTTTGATCCGAAAGCACCGCTTCAGACTTCCTTAAAGTTCCTTTCCTCGAATCCGAACGTTCAAAAAGCTCGCTCTCCTCTGCTAGCACAATCCACCGCTTATCCAAATTCCAGTGACAGCCATTTCGAAAACTATAGACAGTTGCAAAAACTTTGAGCAAGTTCGGCTGGTCGGCCACAGCTCAGCACTCCATACCCAGTATTTTTGGAATTCTGACGCAACATCATGACCCTTCCACCTGTACCTCGAGCTCTCGTAAGTACCTCCTCCACTGCTCCAGGCGGGCGTCAGCTTCCTCACGATCAGAAAATTGTGTCAGGCAGAACGTTGCCGATTCGCCGAATGCTGCGCAAAGTCTCAAAATGTCCATCGTTTTCAGACTCGATGAATTCAGCGCCGACGAGGATTCTTGGTTGAAGTCTCGGTTTTCTGAGTCTAAACTCAAGCTGCAACTTGAACGCACCACTTGAGCTCCTGACTGTGCTCCATCTTACTTACCTGCCCAGTGTTTGAGCACGCATGGTTGCCCGCTCCGGGAATTACATCAATCTTCTTGGAGCTATTGATCAGTGCAGAGATCAAACAGCTCCACAGGATGTCGCGCCACAACTTGCATGATCATCAGATATAATACATTTGGCAAAAACAACCGGCGCAAGACTTTCAAGTACATCTGACACTCAAGTCTCATTTGTCGCATCAGGGTCCCGAGAAGGTACTTGACCATTTATGTATCCGTCAACAGCATCGGAGTTCACCACCGTTAGTGTTCATTGGTCCATTCGAAGATCGGAACACACCACGTTTCGGGGCTATATCATTCCATCGTACTCTCCACTATACTGAGTCTTCGGTCGACTGACTGAGAGAAGCTCTCAAAAGCCAGCTGTCCTAGACTCGTTGTAGATTCATCTTTGTCGACCCCAAACCCACAAACTTGTCATGTCCGTTGCGCAATTGTGAGTGGGAGCAACTCTGATATCTTCGAGAGGTAAACTGACGCCTACTAGGACCCTCCCCATGGTTTAGACTTGTCTTTCCCATTCCAAATTTCTAACATTCTCCCAGTTCATTGGCACCGTCCTAAACTGGGCGTTGTTCGGAATACTCATTGTCCAAACAGCTATATTTTTTGTAGCGTTTCCGATGACCCTAGACTGACAAAAGCTCTCGTCGTGACCATCTTCGTCCTGGAATTAGTGGAGACGCTGGCAAATGGTCGAGATATGCTTCGCATATTTGGCACCGACTGGGGGAACATGGAGGTTCTTGACGATGTTGGCTGGGCCTGGTAGGATCGTTACATCGCCAAATGGCTTGCATCTGATCCATGACCTCAACAGGTTCAGCACCCCGGTCATGGGTTCAGCAAGTAAGAATTACCACCAACAGGTCCTGGAGTCAGCCTGATTCAGTGGTCTCAGTTGCCGCAGTCGGCCAGATATTCTATGCACGGAGATTGTACATCCTGAGCAACAGGAATGTATACATCCCTGCGCTGATTACATTGGTATCTGCTGTCGAATCGCAATCCTGCCTGCTCATTTTCCGGAAAGGTTTCCGTAGCCCAGCTTGGCGCTGGAATCTGGACTGGCGTCAAAATCTGTATCGCAGGAAAATTTTCCCTCCTTCAGTCGTACAACGTGGATGCCACCGCCGTGCGTCCGCAGACCTCTCGCTTAACCATTGATTGACTTGTTCAGACATGGCTCGCGACAACCTCACTATGCGACTTGCTCATCGTGGGCG
>QVIE01000287.1:0-21274 GCA_013387415.1 Panellus pusillus | reverse complement strand
TACGCCAGCGGGGCACACTGCGGTCAGCCAATCGCCGTGACCTGTTAGTATGTTTCGCAGAGCAGAGTGCAAACATTGACCACGCACGTCGTTAGTCAATGGCAAGTGCATCACAGTCACCGTTGAGGACCTCTGCCCCGGATGCGGCACCAATGGGATCGATCTGACTGAAGGGGCGTTCTCTGAGCTCGCCAACCCCGATCTCGGCGTCATCCAGGTCGATTGGGAGTTCGGGAGTTGCGGCGGCGGCTCTCAGCCCCCTCCCACCGGCTGCTCTAACACATACACCGTCGTCAGCGGAGACACTTGCTCGGTCATCGAAGCGAAAACCGGGGTATCCGACTCCACCTTGCATTCCTTGAACCCTTCCATCAACAGTGGTTGCACAAGTATATGGCCTCCGTAATTATGTCCCGAGTTTTCTCTCACTGTTGTTCCCCAGACCTTCAAATCGGTCAGGTCCTCTGTCTCAGCGGCAGCCCGAGCGGCGGAAGCTGCTCACAGACTTACACCGTCGTGAGCGGAGACACGTGCTCGGTCATCGAGTCGCGGTTCGGCATCTCGGATTCCTCGTTGCACTCCATGAATCCATCCATCAACAGCGGTTGCACTAGTATGTCCCTCTTTCACCTTCACGTATGATTGGGATGCAAACATCTTCTGATAGACCTTCAAATCGGCCAAGTCCTTTGTGTTTAATTTTTTTTTCTGAACAACCAGTTTTTCTTTGTCGGAAGGGTAAGGTGTTGGGTTTAGATTTGAGATGTTGTATTTGTAATGTGTTTAGTCACTTGATCTGCGCGTTCATAAACTATGGTGACTGACTCTTGGAGATCAACCCGCTTCTCAACCGCGGCCGCTGCAACATATGTGTAACTTTAAAATTACAGTGCCCGGCAACGAATTGGTACTAGGTAGATCGGACTGAGCGTTACGAAAGAACAATTCTCATGCGAGCGCTTCCATAGCCCCATCGAGGAGAGCATGAATGCATCCGACATCAGAAACCAACAACCTGTGGCGATGGACAAGGGGGCGGGATCTCGTACTAAGGGGCTAGGGTCCGGGGTGAGTCGTGACAGGTCTAGTCCTTGTCTAGTCAAAAAACAACACCAAGATATGCTATCAATATATCACGGGTGACCTAGAACCGTTGAAATAGCGTTCAAAGAGTGTTCGAGGGTTGCGAGCCTTTTTCCGGCATCGAAGGCTCCCCGAGGTTCCAGATGGTTGAAATTCCTATTCCCTTACATAAGACATCAAGCCCATGTTGCCGGCCAGTCCTTGAACATCGAATTGCACGGAAAAGTGTTTATGGCCACTGCGCAGTATCAGAGTCCAGACGAGCTCGAGGTCCACGCGGACCACGTCGAACCTTGGCGGAGTCTTCGGTCCGGACCTAACCCCTTTTGATCAGTACGCAGCTTTTCTCGCCGGTGTCAGTGACCGGAGTGAATCGGAAAATCCGGGAATAGAAGGAAGGGATACAAGGCTATACAACGGCACACACGATCAAGCATTGCGTATCCTCGCACTCACTTTCGCTTGGTCCACCGCTCTCTGCATTTGCGCACCCTAAAGACTTCCTGATCCAAGTCGATTCCATGTAATGAAAACCGGGGCGCCAGTAAGCTGAATGTATCTCCCCAAAGTAAGTACTCGCACCCGCCGGCCACTGCCGAACTTCCAAGTGTGTGTTTCCATTCAGCCGGACCCGCGGTGCTATATTACAGCTTATAATGTCTAATATATAGAGCTTCACCACGCGATCTCCTCTGAAGGGATATCCCAAGGCATGCCACCTGCGTTGGGCGTCGCATTCCAGAACTTGCCACCGCTCTTCTCGCGGGTGGCGCCGTCAATGCGCGCAAGAATACCCGAAACGGACGTGTCGACCGTGTAAGGTGCGCTGGGCAGGCCGTTTGCCTTCGCACCGCCGTTCCCGAGATCCGTTTGCACCCAGCCAGGGTGAATCGCCATCGCGATGAGGTTGGGGTTCTCCGCGTCGAGGCATTTGATAAGGTAGTTGGCGGCGGCCTTGGAGTGCCCGTACGTTGGTGAATTCATGTTGACGAACGAGGTAATTGACCCGGCGTTAGTGGAGATGTACGCAAAGACGGGCGCGCCGGTGGGCGAGGCGAGGACGAGTTTGTGCACCGCTTGCCAAAGGACGACCATTCCGAGGGTGTTTACCTCGTAGTGGTCCTTGAACTCATTGATGGGCGCAACGGCAACTGCGCCGAAGTTCTTGGCGACGGCTGGAAGGCGCGCTCAGCGTACTGCGGGAGAAAACCAGATCGGAACACACCAGCGTTTGCTATGACGACATCAAGCTGCCCTGCGGTCTTTTGGATGTACGCCGCCGCCGCTTCGTTACTCTCCTGGTCATTCAGGAGGAGTTTAATGGGGTGGACATTGGGATACTTGGCAGCGAGGTCCTTCAGTGATTGCGCGGACGGATCGCGTGCACCGGCGAAAACGATGGCGCTTGGGCGCTTTGCGAGAGTCTCGACGAGACCCTTGCCGATTCCCCGATTGCCGCCGCTGACTAGACATTTTCTTAGTCGTGATCAGCTAGGTCGAATTCAGGAAACACGCACCGAGGTAGACGATTTTGCTAGACATGAATCAAGTGCGATGGCTGCTGATGCGGTGGACAGATTGCTCAAGCAAGTCTTTATACTGCTCAGAGTCGTCGATCGCTGTGGGTTCCTCAATTGCTAATCATCTGTCAGCGCGCACTGGAATTGTATGTGGGGCACCCAGAATCAGTAGAATGTAAGCATTATGGACGGGAAGAATACATTAAGGCTTACTAATGATTTCGCTCACTCAAGTAGTCGGCAGACGCATCAAGCCACGCTCTCCGTAGGCGTTGCACCGACATGTGGCGGCGCCGCGGAGATCATTGTCATGTCGTTTTGACTGCGTACTTGTCTTGACTTCTCGGAACATCGCTCGATCGTTCGCAGTTCGTCTCTGCTTCTGCTTCTTGAATTGTTCCCTCAAAGTAGAATTCTCCCGCTTCGCTTGATCAAGTCGGTGATGGTTTTGCTAAGCCTTTTTTTTCTAGCTTGCTAGTAAGTATGGATGCAATACTATATTTGCGTCGGCGGGTCACGGACTCATTCCGTCAATAAGGCCGACTTAGAGTGCGGTCCGTCAGAGTAATCAAACGCCAGCGAACTAGACCCAAGTCCAGGTGTATTGTATATGTAGGGTATCTGTTACGTGCTGATTCACTACGCCGGGCATTACCGGGCACCTTTGGCGACCTCTGGGCTACCTTCGGATGACCTCCCGGCTACCATGGCACTGCAGTCGTCCCTAGAGACTCTAAGATTGGATGTGTTCGGATTGACGTTACAGAGAATCGTCCAGTGATGAGGTTGAACACCATGATCCCTCTTTTTCTTCTTTCTTTTTGATGGGCTCCCGCGCCAGGGAGCTCAAATATACGATATCGGACGTGCCGAGAGTCTGGAGGACGAAAGTCTCTACAAAGGATGATGATCCGGACGACCTGCGAGAAATTGATAGCCGAGACTGGCTGCACGCTTCTCCTTCCGCCCATCGCCGTGCACCAATCCTCGATGAAGGTCCTCGTACTAGGATTCTGTCGCACCGGGACTGCTTGTGCGCCAACAGCGATTGTTACCGCCCCAATACTCACACTATGTTGCAGCGATGCGCGCTGCGCTGGCAATTCTGGGGTACGGTGCTGCGCACCACATCGGACGAGTCATGGCCGACCCGCGCGAGGTGGACGTCTGGCGTGCTGCGATTGAGGCAAAGTTCCATGAGAGAGGGACCCCAATCAACGAAAGAGAGCAATGGGATGCGTTGTTTGGCGACCTGCAGGTGCGCTCCTCGGACATGCCGCACTTTTCTAAAATTCAGACGCATAAAGATTGTAGCTGACGTGCCCGGCATTCTTTTCGCTGAGGAAATGATCCAGGCGTACCCTGAGGCGCAGATCATCCTGACGACCCGGGACCCCGACCGTTGGTGGAGGTCTTTCCGTGAAACACTCCTTGTCATGCTGGGCAACAAGCAAACCCGGCTCGCGTGTTGGCTCGACCCGTTTGGCTTTGGAAAGTTTGTCCCTTTTGCGCGCCTTAACCTCGAGGTTCTCCTCGGCCCGCTTGACACTCTCGACGAAATGGCTGCCAAGAAGCGGTATGCGGAGTATTACGCCAATATTAAGCGGTTTGTTCCGAAGACTAGCATCCTGGAGTATCAGATGGGAGAGGGATGGGGGAGTTTGTGCGCGTTTCTAGGTAAGGACGTGCCCGACGTCCCGTTTCCGCACAAGAACGACGCGACTATGATTTTGGACGGCTCGCACAGACGCATCAGGGCCATTTATCGGCGTGCTGCGACCACAATGGTGATCCCCGGCGCCTTCATGGCGCTGGCATTCGCTCTCTTATTCCTGCGGCGAAAATAATATCACGTTTTGCCGGTACAGAACGATACAATTCAAAGCTGTGGGTAGGCAGGCAGGCAAGTAGGTACGTGCGCTGTTCGATGACAGAACGGCTTGTGCACGAGAAGCCAATGTCTTCAAGAGACTTCGAGCTTCGCGCTCTGTCTCGAGCGCTCCCTCAGCATCATATTTCCATCAGTTCTCTGCAGATTCTCGATATCTTTGGCTCATCCATCGGAATCAAGCCCGATACGTAGCTATTGCTATCTCTGTTTCCATTGAGCTTGTAAGCATCGTTGCCTTTCCTGCAGTTGAACCGGTTGGAAACTGCCTGTATCGTGACTTGGAACATTGGTGCTACCGTATGTACATCCTCCCACCACGGGACTACGCGAAAATGGCCATCCTCGGGTCAATATCGGCGGGATCATTCATCTTCGCAGAGTCCATTTGCCTCAGCTTACTTGTCTCTCCTGAAAATGTGGAAAAAACTCACCCTCAAATTAAGATTCAACGCCGAGATTGCCTTGATCTCTTCCTGTGTCAGGTCGAACGCCTCGCTCTGGAGATTCTCCAGGGCTCTCTGCTCCCCACTTGCCTTAGGAATCACCGCAATACCGCGTTGTGTCGCCCAGCGCAACAAGACTTGTGCCGGACCTACGTGAGGGGGCGAGGGGCCGTCAGGAACATGAATTTCGGACCAGATGAGAAGAGACATACTTTTACTATGCTTCCCCGCAATCGTCGTAACGACACCGAGCTCTAGCAAGCTCTTCGCCCCGCGGTCCATCGAGAGCTCGTAGTATCCCTGGGGCCGAAGGAAGAGTATGCGGTGACCGCTATCCCAACCTCTTTTGCAAACGCCACCAGCGCGTCCTGCGTCAAATAGGGATGGAGTTCAACTTGCAACACTTGGGGCTTGATTCGGGCGTAACGAAGTATGTCGAGGATGAGAGAGCCTTGGCAGTTACTTGCGACGTTGATAGAGATATGCTTTTAGTACTCGCGTCTACACTCGCGGCCCCTTAGAGTACGCACCTGATCCCGATATTCTTCGCAAATCCAAGGTCCACGAGCTCCTCCATCGCAGTCCACGTCTCTTGCATCGGGGTGTCTTGCAAAGTGACTGTCTTGCCGTCTGAGCCGAACCATTCAGGGGGATAACGTTCCGCGGGGTCCACGTATTTGAGCGCAATGGGGAAGTGCACGAGAAAAAGATCAAAGTCTGGATCCGTCGTTAGCTAACATGCGAAGGACGATCAGAGAAACAGGCTGCACGTACAGGCAATTCCCCAGAGCCCAAGCTGCTTCTCCGCGAGCGCTTTAACGTGTTCTTTGGCATGAAAGGTGTTCCAAAGCTATGCAATAATCCGTTACGATCGGCCAATAACAGTCATACGACGGGATACCTTGGACGTGATAACTATGACGAAGTGAGTGGCATCCAACTATGGGGTGGTTGTACTCACAGAGCTCTTCCCGTTTGACAAGGCCATCGTTTATAGCACGGCGAACACCTTCGCCGGCCTCCTTTTCGTTGCCATAATCCCCTGTGGGTTCAATGAGTGAGAAAGTCACTCGAACGGTAGATAAAATATCGAACCAGCCCGTCGAAGAGACGGTATCCCGCTTTGATCCTACATACCAGAAGTGAAACGCGTCGTTGCAAAGACGGTCCAAATTCTCCACTTACGCATTATAGACCGTCTAGTGTGCGACGATGAGTCATTGTCCAGACAACCACTCATAAGAGAGGGACGTACGTCTGCACAAGTCGGTCTAGGGACCTGATTCGGGAAACTATGAATCACAAAGAAGGAGTAGTGTTTTTGGAGTCGACTCGCCTTCCACAACCCGAAGCTGCGGCGTGTCAGCGTCTACTTAGTAGGAGAAGAAGCCTCGGAACGCACCCCACTAGCGGCATCTATGCATGCCACATGTGAATTTGGGTACCCGGAGAGAACTGGGCAGCGTACATGTTGTCCCGTCCTTGCGAGGGAGATGGAAGCCATTGGGCAGATAGGTCAAAGCGTGGTGGGAAGGGCGTCGGGGTATATATGCTCCGGAAGCATTCATAAGAATAGTTCGGCATATCCATGTGACGTAGGTGTCTGATTTTGGAACGAACCTCCCTTTGCTGAGGTGGATGCGACGAGGGGGACGGGTAGCGTAGGCAGGATCGTCGAGGTTGTGAATACCTCTTTATTGTCTAATACTACGGCCTGCTACACGGAGCTGGTCAGAGACAAGGTTCAAGTGTTCATGTGACCAGTGCCAAGTATTCCCGAAGCTCGCCGGCGGCCCGGATCGGCAACTGTAGCGCTGGCCAATGACATCAACTTCCACGAAAAAAATCTCAATATTCTTGATCACCCAAGCAAACTGTGCATACGGTTGCCCCTCGGGGTCAAGGTCTAATTAGGTGATGCAATCATAGATAAGTGTTGGGGTCTCACTGTGACGCGTTATAGCTTGCCTACGGACACATGGTCTCAGCCTTCTGAATAAAAAACTTACCTCAACGTTCGCAGTACGTCGGCACGTCGCGCATGACTTGTCACCAGACTGTGACTGCACGCGTCAGAAATGTACGGATGTCCGTGAAATTCTGACGCGTTCCCGCCAAACGCTCTTCGCGCCTCCGTAAACTCTCCGAACGCGCACATCAGACTTCAGAGATAGAGAGGAAGATAGAGAGAAGGTCAGAGGGGCTCGAAGCTTCGGAAGGGCAGGTGTGTCCGAGTCGTCAGTTCCAACTTCCTGCCACCCGGCCTTTTACATGCAATTTAGATGGCCCGAGTCTACTCTCAGTGACAGAGGGCGTCAGTTCCGGTCCTTTACAGACTACAGACACCGAGAGTAAGCAAGGCAAGCCTTACATAGTCTTCTATTTGGCTCCTCAGGATTCTTCGTCAGCGCGTCAGCGCGCCGAGCGGCTTTCCCACTGACCCTCTCTGAATATATATGCATCCCAGTGGCTTTTCCTTGGAGTGAGTCTATCTCACTGCTCGTGTCCCGGCCGTTTTGCCTGCCAGATATTACCTCTACAGTCCCCTTCCCTTTCTTTGCATGTTCCCTGCCGCGATCCTCGTACACCTTGCGTATACCATGCGCCGTTGGGTGCCGGCCGAATCGTCTCTGCGCCATTGTGTCGTGTGTCCTTGCAGATTATTCCCTGTAGTTGAACCACAAAATATATACTCGATTCTGCTAGATACAACGGTGGGCGCGTCCCTGAAAATGAGTTGATTGACTCGCTCCGCTCTGACCCGAGGTCATGGTCTGAGATGTCCCCTCCAGGTTCAAGGTCTGGTTGCTGTAACAGGTCTAGTCGGCATATGTGAGGCTACGTAGCTGTGTGTCACGGAGTGGCCAGGACCCCGGTCCACCGCCAGATGGCATCAGATCCAGACCTTGACCCCCAGGGGCAACCGTACTGTGCATCCTGAGAGAGTGGCTGCATCATCAAAAGCGGGAGAATCCGCTGGCCCTTGTGATTGCTACCAGGTTGATGCAGTGTACCAAGCGTATGCCGCATGCGTGCGCAGGCGTGCGCAGTAAGATCGGACTGGTTTCAGGCTGACTCGGATCAATCACTCGGTGCGTCGAGTATATAAACAGAGGGGTTCGTCGTCAATTAAAACCTCCCTTCCGCTGTGCTATGATCATACCCAGCGGCACCATCACTCTAACCTTCGCTAACCCGAAGCACGATCTCATCCACACGCCCCTCGTGGGCCCCGATGGCGAAGTCCACTTCACTCTGAGCACCGTCAACGGTTTCCTCGGTCGCAAGATTACAACGATCACTTCCCCGAGCGGGCTCGTTGGAATTATTCACTGGCGGGAGAAGTCTTTCGCCATCGATGGTGTTCAGCAGGCATGGAACCATATAAAGTCGCGTTCG
The DNA here is from genome assembly GCA_013387415.1 of Panellus pusillus. Taxonomy (NCBI): domain Eukaryota; kingdom Fungi; phylum Basidiomycota; class Agaricomycetes; order Agaricales; family Mycenaceae; genus Panellus; species Panellus pusillus. The sequence continues at coordinate 12,938 of QVIE01000287.1, read as the reverse complement.
GGCGGGCTCCTCAGTTGGTAAGCATGTTTTTGCGTGAAAACGAATTGTTCAATGTAAATTGTCAGGGAGCGCGAGTGGAAGTGGCAGGATTGGACATACAAGTTAAAGTACCACGACTGGGAGAAAGAGCTACGGGTAACGTTGATTGTGGTTCTTGCGGTCTCTTCATGCCTCTAAGGATGGCGCGACTCAGGCAGTTCCCTCCCACGATTACTCTGCAGGGCCAGTAAGCTTCTGGCCGTACCGGCCTCTCATCTACAAAGACGGCGAACTGGCGAAGATTCAGTTCCCGGAGCTCATGAAGAACGAGACAGAGAGACTGTTCGTGTTGATGGCAATTTTGTACACAGATATGGAGCGGCAGGATGTGCGTCATTCCTAATTAACAATTTCTGGTTACATTGACGTTGACTTTGCTGTACAGAACAACATGACTGCAGGCCACACCGGGGGCAAAATCTAGAAAAGGGGTGGAGTGGGATGGCAATCGATTTGTACAATACCGGAGCTGAGAACCATGAATTCCGTCAAATTATTCCATGGACAGTCATCCCGGTGCGCACCCCTTCAAAGCGCATCTCGAACCTCGTTAGGAGGCAAGCGAGCCGTAGAAGAGCATTCGGAGAAACAGATACCCCTATCTATAAAAGCAATTTTCACGGAAAATTACATGCTTCGTGGATCAGGTTTGCTGTGTCGAACACAGTACTGCTGATTCCATTTTTGTGCACATATTTGTACGCCGTGCAAGTGATTCTATCAAATTTTTGTACTCAGTGGTTAGTACGCCGTATACGAAAAATAAATACTTCCTGGGATATTGAGAGAATTGGGTGAATTTGAGTTGCAAGTGAAATTTTAAAGTGCACGACTCGGAGGAGGGGACTCGGAGCCCTGGCTATATTGAATGGAATACCTAGACAGTGTTTGACAGACAGAAAATCAGTACCGATGGGAGGTCAGGACTCAGGAATACCGAATCGTCAGTCGTACTGAGCCAAACACTTTCTTTTAGGCGCGAAAAAGGAGGGAAATCAGGAAACAGTAGGCTTAATCCGCACACCAGTCTGCCATACGCCAGAGGCGGAACGCTGACCTGGTCAAAATGCCGCGAAGTAACGAGTTGCAACTCGAAGGCCCACGCAAGATGACTCGCGAGGTACGCCATCGATATCCGTTTCACGGTGCAAGTTAGTGGTACTTGAATTTCGCTGGTCCATCGAGATGCGGAGCAGGAAGAGGGGGATTCGCCCTTCAAAGTTCGATTATGTGGGCATCAGAATTCAGGGGTGTCAGAAGTATCTCTCACCAGTAATTCGAATCCTTGTCGCAAGCACGCATGTTCTCCATCATCTAGTCGGATTTTCTTGCTGAAGCCGGAAGAGCATGTATGAGGCAGTAACACGTGGAAGAAGGCCGCAGATCCGGGTCACCGGGTGCTGATCGATCAAACTGCGGCTGCCTCTCGCCACCATGTCGACACCAAGACAGAAACTCAAGAAACCCCCAGCATGCGACGCTTGCAAGGTAGGTTCACCAATTCCATTCCTTCTTTAATAGCTGACAATAGCTATCAGGCTCGTCGAGTTCTATGTCATCCCCAGCCCAACGGAGCGCCGTGCCCTCGTTGCGTCGAGAAAGATACAATGCAAGTTCGCACTTGGGGTATTTCAGAGTACTGACTGTATCATAGCTGTACAACCACGCCTATCCCCCGCGGTAGACCTCGCAAAAAACCTGCGTCGTCAGCTGATTTGTCTCCGACTCCCCCGCCGCGTTCGTCGACAATTGCGCTGGCTTCTCCGCAGTTCATAACGCCGAATGCTTGTCTCCCGGTTTTTGACCACTCGAGCGACTGTCCAGAGCTTAGCGTCGAGTTCGTGGAGCACTGCTTTGACTGTGGGCGTTCAGCATCCCTCCGCACAGACGGCTGATAAGCACTAGGCTTTATTTTTCTCCCACAAACCAAGCACCCTCTTCTCAACCTGATACCCATCAAGTCATCTATCCGCAGCGCTTCCTTCGATCTCGGACGATTGCCGCAGTCATCGCGGGTCTTGGCTTTGTGCATCATCGCTATGGTGTCGCTCGTCTCGTTCGACGAGGCTGTACTTGGCTCTGGGCCTCGACCACAATCGGTCCGAGATCATATCTTTTTTTCATCGATCTCGGATGTCTTATCCTGTGGGGCGCGTCGCGTGCGGGCGTGCCGAGCTTTGCACGAAAAGGCGCTTGCGTCTGCCTGGGAACTCGGCATAATCCTGCAGCCCTCACCAGAGAATGCCTTTTCCTGCTATCTTCTGGATATTCTCGAACAATGCGGTGCTAGCAGACCCGATATGAACTGCAAACGCTCGCGGCCATGGGGTGGTGCATATTTCTCTCATGTGCGAGCGCTGGCTCCCAGCTGGCGGGAGGGACCATATACCTCGTCCGTTGCAGCTCATTGGGCTGGATTCCTGGTATGTTCCGCTGACGTGTCGGAGCACCTTCTGACTCAGGTATGCACAGATGGCGGACGCACTAATGAGCACGGGACTTCGGACACCGATACTCTTGTGCGTCCGCTTGTTCTGATTGGACTGTGATTCACTGACGCGACGTGCCAGCACTCTGAATGATCAATTACTGCTCTCCGGTCCCGCCCCGCCGTCCCTGGAAGCATCGCTTGCTTCCCTCGAGGCCGCCGCACAAAAGCCTGGAGTAAACATACTCTTCAACGCAATGCCATCTTGTGCGTCTTCCAACGTACCTGCCAGCATTCACGCATTATGAACGATTCACTGCAGACTTGTGGCATATCGCGTCTCTCGCGCGTGAACTATCAGAAAATATCACCGGAGGTGTGTAATATCCATCCATTGTATCGCCACCCTCTTCATCTGTTCACGTAATTGTTGAGACTATGCGCGACTTAACCCGTTGTCCGAGACTGCTGTACTCAACTGCCTTGCGTCCCTCTCTCTCACCCACACTATAATGTCCCTGCTCCTTGACCGCGTCGACGTCACCGTGGCGACCAGCAGCAACGGCCGCTCCGTCCTCCCACTGTCTTTCGTCGATCTCGCAGATGTAGAGACCGCTGCACGCTCCTGCGGCTACGGTGTTGCCTACGGCTATACCACGCTCTCGATAACGCTGTTCAACGAGCTTCAGCGCCGCGACACCGACGCATCTCGGCAAGCCCTTTTCGATGGTGAAACATTGGCGGCAGCGCGGATATGCGCGCGCCTGCGCTTGCTGCGGCAGCAAGCACGCGAACTTGCACTGCAGGGCGTGCATGCTCTTGCCCGCGCGATGCCGTATGTCCCGAACGGGCATTCGCCAGTGCAGTGGTCCATGGTCTATGCGTGCGCAGAATTCTGCGCGGAAGAGGCCGCTAGCGCAAGTGCATCACTGGATGCCGGGTTGTTGCACGATATTCGGACGTACGTTGCTCATTTGCGCGTCTGGCGGACGGGGTCTGATTCTGAGTTCCATCTGTTCGGCCAATAGCATCGCCCGTGAAGTAAAGATATTGGGTTATTCGCTTGACCTCTTTTCGACGCCGAAAGCTGCGGCGCTTTTGGCGCGGCTAGACGTCGTCGGGGAGGCAACTCTAGAGGAATATCCGCAGGTGTCGTTTGACCCTGCGATGCTCTCTTATATGTTCTTGCCGCTCGACGGCGGTGAGCTCTTTACGGAGGCGATGCAATAGCATAATCACTTGTCACTCCAGTGAAAGTTGGCTGCCGAGGGTAACCAATTATTCAAGAAGAGGTGTTCTTCGAAATAATACTACACTAGCAACAGGCTACGCCCACTTCGATGACACCGGGACTTGTAAATTCCCGGAGCCCTTCCGATCGCTCGTACAGTAGAATGTGCAGAACTCTGGATGCGATCGACCGACCCAGCTCTCGGTAACCAATTTCCTCTTACCGGTGCAAGATCGATCAGTCTGTTTTTTTTGACTACTTCTGGCTCTGTACACTGCCAGACCACGCAGAGACATAAAGGTTGAGTTCTTTCTGATTCTACAATCCATTCCAAAGAGTTATAATACAGTACTTGCCCAATGATATGAATACAGGTACAGAGAAGTTGTAATGTAGGTCGGTCCCGCGCACGCGCGAGAAGCTGGAAACAAGGTATGTCACAAAGAAAGCGACTGCGATAACGATAACGATATAAGCCACGCAAGGAAGTTGCGTGGAAGAGGTTGAGTTGGAGCTGGTACAGGTGCAGGGAGGGTGTTGTCGCACAACAGGCACCCATGCGCATCGTTTTTGGACCACGGTGGCGGCGGATATCAATAATCTGCCGAGGACGGTCAGACGCGGAATGATGAAAAAGCGAAGACGTACTGTGCACTGCCGAAAGGCGAAAGGCGCAATCAGATGCAAGTATATAATCTGCAGGCGCGGGCTGCTTCTACAGGCGCCTAATGAACGATACGCCGCTTGAGTTTTGGGGCCGATAAAACGGAGAAAGATGACTCACAGGTTCAGCTACAGGAACGCGGGCCGCGACGTCTGCTTCGGGGACAGGGACAGGCGCAGCAGAGATGGTCAGGGCGACTATGAATGATGCCGAATCAACTGATGCGTGTTACTTCGGTGGAGTGGCGAACGTACAGTACGAGACCAGGATGGCGGCGATGAATTTGCACTGCATGGTTGTGATGAGAGAGTGTGCGAGGTACCTTGCTGGCGGTGGTTGGCAGTCACGTCGGGGACGATGACGGATAGCGTCGAGATGCAGAGTTTTAATACTCAATGAGCGAGCGCACAAGGGGGCGTCCCGATTGGGACGATAGTTTGTTCTGCGAGGGCGGGCATGACAAACGCGGGAAAGAGAAGCGTCGATGTCGAGACAGGCATTGTACTTTGACCAAGCGAGTGCCCGTAGGAGAACAAGGCCCAGGGACACACTATGCCGATCCGTGCCATATACTGATCTCGAGGACCGAGAAGCTTAAAAGATCATCAGAGGTCATCTTGGCCCCGCCCGCCAAGAAACAACAAGAAATGGGCTCCGTAGTCAGGCATAGGTCAGTCATTGCGGGAATGTTCCGCCCTGTGCCGCCTCGCGCCCAACGCGCGGGCCTTGCCCGAGGAACACACGCATACCCAGAACTCTGGGATCGATCAGAGCATTTCGGGAAGCAGGCACGATTCAAGCAACCGCCGCCACTCTGCCGCCGCGTTGGCAGCGGAGGTCCGAGGGCTCAGGGAACGAGGCGTACGACTCGCCGACAAAGTTTGAAAGATGTCTCGTTTTGGAAACGGATCAATGCGGGGTCGTCTGGGGTCGTCTGCCGCGAATACGCGAATCCGAGTTGGAAGCAAAGCAGACAGTCTTAGCAGAGCAAAGTTCGGCATGGGCGTAGCTTACCCTAGCCTACCCCAACTGCAGTACCCTAGCTAACATTATCATCGACTATCATGCTAGAGTCTGTCTAGGAGAGACTAGTAAGCTGACCGGCCGGGGTGACCCGGCAGTTCGTACGAAAATTAACCCGGTAACCAGGAACGATGGCGAAAAGACCGACATCTGTCATTCCGACATGGATCATTCTATTTACGTCGCGATAACGCTTGTGCCATCTTGTGCCATGTGGAGTCAAAACATTGTTGAAATCCCCGAATTGTCCCCGAATACAGCAGGGATGGAAGAGGGGTGATCTTGTCGTTGGGTACACGCGGAGGTACACCTAGGTACACACATTGCTCATCTGTGGAAGCACTACGTTTCGATTGTGGTGGGAACCAGGATCTGCGATTTTCAGGCACAGGAAGTTTCTGTTGTGTGATGCCCTGTGATGCCGTGAAGGTCTCTACAGATTCAACAGTCTTCAACCCCGAACTATTCTCAGGCGCAAATCCTGGAACGCTAATTTGCCATCTTGTTTGATCCTGTTTGACCCTGCCGGTTGGATTTAATTATCGGCAATCCTCCAATCGGCCGGAACGATAAGGCTCCCGGTTCAATAATGCTGCGGTTGCACTTTCTGCTTTTTGGTTTCGAGTTCCAGCCTCTGTTCACCCGTAGCACCCGCTCAGGAATAACTTGGATATGTAGCCCTCGCGTGGCGAGACTGGAACTCACTCATGCGGACGAACACGTGATTGTTTTTTTTTTCTTTTGAGGGACGAACACATGATTTTGAATTTGAAGGTATAGGCGGCGTCAAATGGTATTCTTCCGATATCGCGCACACATGAGTGGCCGAGACAGGAAACGCGCCATCTATCAAAGTCATCATATGGTCGTGCGCCTCTCGATTTCTACGCTACTGCTGCTTGACAAGGCCTGACAGACTTGGGCAGACTTGGGCCTACTCTGGGCGCTGAAATCTGTCCCTGGGGAGCACGGATTGCGTGGTCCAGCGTGGATGAACAGTCGCATGACCAGGCAAGTACCAGGCACTTGCTGCAAGCGGTAAAGTGTTTCCATTCGGCTAACCCCCGCCATCAACCGCTAGCTCCATCAAATGCATCAACGACAGTCGCCGACTGGTCTATTTTTATAACAGCTGCTTTTGAGCAACTTTTGGATGCTTTACTGCTCGAAATATTTCTCTTTCGAGCCCGTAACTTGCTGGCTTTAGTATCGATAGAAACAGTCCTGCCGACCGCTGCTGAAGCGGAATACGCTTCGAAGCACGCTGCAGTTGGTCATGGGCGATAAGCGGCGCCGCGTGAACCATGCTACTTTCCCCATGCGGACATGTGGCTGTGAACGGGTATACTGTCTCGCGACCGAAAATTCGATGCGCTGCTGCTTCTTTCCTCCTCCCCCACCTGCCAGCAAGATGTCTAGCAACATTGAGCCCGAGGTCGAGGACAAGCACGGAGTTGACGTCGAGAAAGGCCTCCACACCGAGGAGGTCGAGGCCCTCGAGGCTGCCGCCCTCCCCGACTTCGACGACCCCAACTTGGACAAAGATGCCGCCATAGCTGGAATACTCGAGGATGATTCCCCTTACCCGGAAGTCCGCTCCGCCGTCGCCAACACTGGTGTGTGTTTTTGGTCTTCGCCTTCCTCCGTGTACTCAACTATTCCTTACAGACGACCCCACTATTATGGTCAACACGATTCGCGCTTGGACTTTGGGTCTCATCTGGGCTATCATTATCCCCGGCTTGAACCAGTTCTTCTTTTTCCGCTATCCCTCCGTGACTATCAGCAGCGTACGTCGGTCCCCTCCTTGTCCCCGTATCTGCTCCACCAACGCCACCGCTTCATGTGATACTCGCCCCGCAAATTGCTGACGCAGTCTATTTCTCCAGATGGTCGCACAGCTCCTCACCTTCCCTCTTGGGAGACTGTGGGCGGCGACAGTCCCGAACATCTCGATCTTCGGCGTCCCGCTTAACCCTGGTCCGTTCACTATCAAGGAGCACGTTCTCATCACCATCATGGCTGGTGTCGGTTCGGGCTCTGCGTACGCTACTGGTACTGTTTTTGTTTCCTCGGCTCATCCAAACAATTGCTGATGTCACTTTTTACAGACATCATCGCCGTGCAACGCGTGTATTACAATCAGACGTTCAACTTTGGCTACCAGTGGATGGTCGTTATGTCCACTCAACTCATCGGCTTTTCCATTGGAGGCATTTCCCGTCGCTTCCTCGTCCAGCCGCCATCGATGAGTGAGTATTATTATCTCTTGTACTTGTCCTCATATACTAATTCCTTCCGCGTTAGTCTGGCCGTACAATCTGGTAACGTGCGCACTGTTCAACACGCTCCACGCACAGCAATATGCCGGTATCGGGACAAGTACGCATTTCCTTCGTTCGCTCCTTACCCAGCTGACGTGTTGTTTGTAGGAGGAGGGTATAGTAGAGAAAAGTTCTTCGTGATCGGTTTGCGTCTCGCCGTCTACAAATTCATGCCTCGTTAACATGCCCCCGCAGTCTGGATCGCCGGAATTATTTGGTACCTCGTGCCAGGTCAGTCTTATTACCGTACATTAAGCGATTGATTCTCATGATTTCGTGTCAGGTTATCTCTTCACGGCTCTTTCGTAAGCTCCGGTGTTCCGCGTCCACGCAACCAACTTAGCTATATTTTCTTCCGCAGCTATTTCTCGTGGGTTTGCTGGATTGTGCCGGACAACGTGGTCGTCAACCAACTGTTCGGTGTCAACTACGGTTTGGCGATGGGCCTCGTCACGTTCGATTGGAGTCAGATTACGTGCGTTTGTCGTTTCATGTCATCATTCAGTCTTGAGTAGTGACGTTTGAGCCCTGCAGGTACATTGGATCTCCCCTCGCCACACCGTGGTGGGCGGAGGCGAACGTCGCCGTCGGTTTTGTGTTCTTCTTTTGGTACAGTTTACTGTCTCCCGGATTGTCAGTCAGTGGTCTGACAGTACATTGTCAGGTTCATTACACCCGTCCTCTACGTGAGTCTCCCTCCCGGCCGCCGCTTTTCCTTACTCACGCCGTCCGTCAGTTCACGAATACTTTCTACGCCAAGTACATGGTCATCTCGTCCGACACCAGCTATGACAATACTGGTGGCGAGTATAATGTCACTGCCATCTTGACGAACAACGTTAGTCCCCTCTATTCTGTTCACTCCTTACTCGTTTGACGTATTTTTGTTTGTAGGAATTCGACCGGGCAAAATATGAGGCCTACTCGCCCATCTTCCTTTCGACGACGTTCGCTATCGCATACGGGCTTTCTTTTGCGAGCATCACCGCGACGATCACGCACGCTTTCCTTTTCTTCCGGAAGCAGATTTGGGCCCAGTCGCGTCGCGCGATGCACGAGCAGCCGGATATCCACGCGCGTCTCATGGCTGTGTACCCGCAGGTCCGTTTGCATCCCCCCTTTTTTTACCCTGCCAGCTAACTTGTTCCAGGTCCCGGAATGGTGGTATGCTATTATCTTCGTAACCATGTTCATCTTTGGCTGCGTTTCCATCACGGTCTGGGACACGAAGTTCCCGGTTGGCTGGTTCATCCTCGCCCTCGTCATCGGTGCGTCTCGCCGTGTATAAGATGCACTTTCTGTTAACATCGCCCACGCAGCGTTCGTCTATGTGATTCCCATCGGGATGATTCAGGCTATTACCAATCAGCAAGTCGGCCTGAACGTTATTACGGAGCTCATCGTTGGTTACGGGCTTCCCGGGCGCCCGGTTGCGATGATGTGCGTAATTTCATTTCGTCGTTCTACGCCTTTAATATCTTGATGCCCAGGATGTTCAAGACGTGGGGTTACATCACCATGGCGCAGGCACTCACCTTCTCCTCCGACTTCAAGCTTGGGCACTACATGAAGATCCCGCCGCGCATCATGTTCATGTGCCAGGTCGTCGCGACGATGGTCGCGGGGACGACACAGCTCGGCGTCCAGGCTTGGATGTTCACCAATATCGAGGACATTTGCGTTCGCTCGCAGAAGGACGGTTTCTGGTGCCCAAGCACGGACGTGTTCGGTACGGCTTCGATCATCTGGGGCGCCATCGGGCCCAAGGAGATCTGTGCGTAGTCTTTTCGCTGTCCCCGTTATCCGCTAACTCGATCGGTTGTAGTCTCCAACGGCATTTACCACCCTTTACTCTACTTCTTCTTAATCGGCTTCCTCTGCCCGGTCATCGCATGGCTGTGCACGCTGCGCTGGCCCAACAGCTGGGTCCGCTACGTCAACTTCCCGGTCATCTTCAGCGGCACCGGCCTCATTCCCCCTGCCAACTCGAACAACTACGTCTCTTGGGCCATCGTCGGGTTCATCTTCCAATACGTCATCCGCCGCCGTCACTTCTCGTGGTGGACCAAGTACAACTGTGCGTTTTTTTCGTTCCGCAATGGCAGCGCTGCGTTATTAACCGCGTCCTATTCCACAGACGTTCTCTCTGCCGCGCTTGACTCTGGCGTCGCAGTGTCGGCCGTGCTCATCTTCTTCATCCTCGAGTACCCGCGCAACGGCACGATCGGGCTCAACACGATCCAGACGTGGTGGGGCAACACCGTTTGGCTCAACACTGCCGACGGCAACGGCACGCCCATGCGCCAGCTCGCGGACGGCGCGACGTTTGGTCCTACGACGTGGTAGGTGGGGGATGCGTTCTGCAGCGCAGGCTGATCGGGTGTGGTACTTACTGCTATATATATATATAAAGAATACAAGTATTTTCTCTTCTTGATACTAACGTCGCCACCCAGTGGAATGCTCAATTGGTGCGCTGGCGGCTGGATCATCCGGGCTGGTGATTAAAGTGAAGGCCGGCGCTGCACGGCACGCCCGAGTCGGGGACGCTGAAGGTGTTCGAGAGCACGCTGAGCGGCCGGCTTGTCGCAAAAAAACCGTTCCTCCTTTATAGATGGTGCCATTCATGTGGTAAGTCCCTCATAGGGACTGAACTGTGTGATGTGGAGTGAGTGAGCAAGCTGAAGTTGAATAGCACACACTGCATGATGATCGCTATAATCGATAGACGTGCTACCTACGGACGAGACACTGATAGCTGTACGGGAGTTTCAGCAATGAATATTGTGTATGTCTTCAGCCCATTTATCGATCATGGATGACGCTGTTCTCATGATTATATGCGAATCGTTCAATGAAGTGCGATGTGAGTACTACAGATGAATTCCTTTCCCAGCGTCCAACGCTTTGACCAGATTCTAGACAGACGAATGTCGGTTATGTCAGATCCGCAGATAATGAGGATCCAGACACGAGATGATCGCACCTCAAGTGCGAAGAGATGCGAATCGTATGACTCGGGCGCGAGTTCTCTCACCGCATCCGCAAGCTTGAAGAGGTATTCCTGTATCGGGGGCGGAAAATCAGATTTGAGCAAATCCAGAGATGAGAGCGAACTTTGTTGGGGCCCGAAGGGCCTACAGAGACCCATATCCTGTAGGCGAGTGCGGGGAGGGGCTCGGAGCCGACTACGATGCTAGTGAGGAGATACGAATTGAACAAGAATGGTGCACGTACTGAAGGAGGGATTGTCTTTACGACCAACGTAGCACTGAAGGGATGGGGTGCGAGGTCCAGTAGACAAAAGATGAGTTCACATACATAAGCCTGAAAGATGTGGGGAACGATGCGGGAGGTGAGATGTTGGAGGATCGCACGTTTGATATGACTATGGTTTCCACACCGTCCACCACCCCATAAATAGGTATCCTTTCCATCGTATAGCCATCCTGAGAGAGCAATTATCAGGTATTTCAATTCAGAGTAGCACTACTGACCTTTTCGCGGTAATCTGGCATTTGGATCATCTCCGCATTTGTGCAGTGCAAACAGAGGATCATTTACCGAGATATGCTCGTACATCAGCCTCGAACTGCGGGTCAATGGTGTAGGCAACACCTGTATTGATTCAATTGCGCGGAAAAACCGGGATAGGATTAACGAGTCAGGAAAACCTACCCCATACGATATCTTCGTCTGGGAATGCATCCTAATTTTTCTGATGAACGTTGTTACAAGAAGCAGTGGAAAAGGCGCACAGAAGCAGAAAAGATATCCCAATCCTCTTTGTGTACCAGAGTGACGACTCTCCCTGGGTTCTATTGGACATCGAGAATCAAGACATACTTGGTGTCGAATCGAACTACAAGGACTGTACCTCGGGTGTACCGCGATGATCATGAGATTTCTGAGCAAATCTCCGAACATAGCCCTTTAGAAATCCAGGAACTTTATCGGTTCAGAAGGCGAATCATACTCGGAAAAGTATTAGGCACCTTTCTGGATGACGTGCGGGGTGGCTGAAGAGGATGCAATGAGATATCTGTCCAAAGAACAGCGATGCCGATCCAGAACCTTGAATATAAGGGAGCCGTAGCCGAAGACGACGAACGGGGACATCGGCGGCATGGTGGCAGAATTGGCAGAACCTGGCGGAGTGACATATTGCCGCCACGTGTATGATCACGTGGAAAAGACATCGTGTCTCTTTCCTCTGACTCTGATCATACCGCCTGTTTGTCCAGACTCCATGATCATGCATGACGAGCGGCGGCGAGGCGGCTTCCGAAAGTGACACCGGCGAGCGAAACAATCCGACCTGCATCGACTTCGAGAACTTTGAGCCCGTTGAGAGAGTTATCCAAGTACCTGCAGGGTGAGTTTGCTGAGGTGCTCGTCCATCGTCCAGCTCGCATCAATGTAATTATAAGGCTGCTCGTATGGTTTCAACCGTTTTAGTGCTGCAGCACCATAACCGTAAAAACAATGTACTTTCTTGTGATTGGAAATGTATGGACACGAATGTTGGTTGCAGAACTCAGAAATGTGATACATTATCAAAGAGATAGCGATACATCGAATGGTGTCGAATAACTAAGCGGCCTTACAGGCGCGAACATGTTTGTGTAAAATACCGGATAAACCGCGCGTATAGTGTGAGCGCTAATTCTTCGAGACCTAGCGAATTCAAAGGTCGTAGAACTGATAATCGTACTGGACGGCTTCGCCCCAGAAAGATGGATCGCATGCAAGCACCGGAACTTCGCTGTTGGCAGTTGTACTGACGCCAAATTCCTTTGCATGCACATCCGTGGTCGTCGCAGGCAGCCACTGCTCCAATGCAGGCACATTCGGATTGTCGTTGTCGAGGAACGCCTTATACCGCATCTGCATCTCGAATGTCAGCGCCGATTGGGCGGCGTCGGATTTGGAGTGGTGCCGAACTGCGTTCGAGTGAAAGGGTTGAAATTACCCGTTGGTGAGATGGCACAGTGGACTCACGATAATGTAGATGTCATCTTCATGGCAGACTGCACGGACACAAGGCAGTCGGCAACATCGTCGTTGACCGGGTATGTCGCGCCCAGGGTGAACATTCCGACATGCGCGGTGCCACCGTTCGCGACCCAGTTCCGCGCGAACGTCCATGTCGGGCACCTAAATGATATACCGCCCAGTTCGCACCGACACAGTGTGAGATGAAAGGTAGCGTACCGCCAAACATAATCC
>QVIE01000290.1:0-25724 GCA_013387415.1 Panellus pusillus | reverse complement strand
GGAAATCGAATCACGGACGCGCTGAGCTATCGGAGCGTGAACGTTCCGAGCTCGAGATATTCACCATCGATTCGTCCGGGGAGGTCAAGCTCGAGCTGCTTGAGCTGGCGGGGTACAAGTCTTCGTACATCCACATGACGGACTTGGTCGACCAGATGTTCCCGCCTATACACGGAAGTGGACGCCGGAGTACACCGACTTCAACTACTGGAAGGCGCCCGTGCAGGAGTTTCCGTTGCCCGACTTGACGCCGCCCTCCCCTGCGCTCAGCGCAAGGTCAGATACGTCGACGCTGCAGCGTTTACGGAACTTTAGCCTCGTCGGCAACCGGCAGTCGTTGAACGCGCGGCAGGCGGCACTCAATCAGGTTAATGGCCACAGCGCCTCCAAGTCCCGCGAGACCTCGCCGCCGCCGCGCCGCGGACGTGCACCGGAGCGCGGATCTGCAGCAGATGTCGTCGTTCGAACGGCTGAGCAACACGCTGTCGAGCTCTTTCGGGCGGGGTCGTCGATTGGGAGCGCGCGACGGAGTCTGAGCCCCGAGTCGTACTCGTCGTCGTCCAACACGTTCGCGGGGGACTCGGAGGAGGAGGAGGACGACGAACTGCTGGATCCGGATGGAAAGCGACGGAGAAGGCAGCGGAGGAGGAGTATGACGAGCATGCCTGGGTCGTTGCATGACGAGGAGGATATGCAGTTCGATATGGACGACGATGAGCCGGGGGAGTACGATGATGGTGGGGAGCTGCAGCATGCGACGGAGGTGGATGAGGAGGAGGCGTTTGATGAAGATCTTTTGGCGGCTGGGGAGATGAAGAATGTCCCGTTTTTGTGATTCGGCGCTTTAATTGCTGTCTAGCTAATCGTATTGTACATCTGAGCATAACAAGTGCTGCTGGGCTTGAAATGCATACAATGAGGATTGTTCATATTTGCTGACCGAATCCTTTTTTGGGGAAGACGTTACGGCACAGCCACTGATGGCATCGGCGGAGCTTTTCCTCGTGGCCAAAAAAGGGAGGCTGCGGGCGATCAGCCAAGCGATTTTCATCGTCGTTCATCATGGCGCCGCAAGCGGGAATATTTTCTGTGCCATACTCGTCGACGACGACGGAGACGATGAGCATCGCATACCAGCACCAGGCAGGGCCCAGCAGCTCGCGCACACACCGTATGTGGCCCTTCCCGTCTCCGTCGCCTGCTCACTCGTTCCACAGCCATCCCGATCGAGGAGCTCAAGAAAGAAACCAAGAAGCGCAAAGACATTTCTGGCAAACTCGGGAAAGAAATGAGCGATCGTCGGGACGAGTTCGTCGTTGTGTTTTTCTGAGAGCAGTTTATTGACAGCCATGCAGCGGACGACACTACAATGAGACCGTCTCGGCTCTCCAGCGCACCGCGATGCAGCTCGCCCTGCGCCCGAAACACTCCCGATATACGAGCTGCGGCTGCTTCCGCTGTCGCTCGAGCGCTCCGCGCTGCTCGTGCAGCTCGAGATCGAGGAGAAGCACGCGCTCGATTGCGCGCACATGGCGTACGAGGAGGAGCGCCAGCGCGTCGAGGAGGAGTGGCGTCGCGGTCGAGACCGCGTGCGCGAGCGGCTGCTGGAGGGCATCGAGGAGCGCAGGCGACGTGCGCGGGAGGAGAAGGAGGGCGAGGGCACGGCGGGGGGTGAGGCCTCTCATCTTTCTTTATGTTTTTTGACATTCTCTGAACATTTCTGCAGACGCCTCGATGGAACAGTCCCGGCCGCACATCACCCGCAAGCTGCGCAACAAAATGGGCACAGCCGCATCGCCGCCGCCCACGCCCTCGGCGCACCCGGCTCGCTCCCGAACGGCGCGCTCCTGCCCCCAAACGGCGGCATCAGCACCCTCCCCGTGACCTCCGGCCCTTTACCAACCCAAACTCCCTCTCCGTCGACGACATCCCCTCCCCGTTCCCCTCCCGCTCACCTCCACCCCTGGCCTCCCCTCCGCAGGCGCCATCAGCGCCGCCGCGACACCGGGACCGAACGGCGGGAGACGACGCACAAAAGGGAGCGGCACCCATCTCAGCCAGGCGATCGGCGGGCTGGGGAAGAGTCTCGCCGCCCTTACCGGCTGCAAGGACACCGAGGTCGAGAACGACCTCGTTGAGATCCGGCGCGCAAGTAAACGCAGGCGCGCCGCGCAGGGAAAGTAATATTCATCAACATTGTATAACTTATCTGTATCATGGTCGTTCGCTTTTGAGCAGGCGGTGTATACGATCATTAGCTAGTGGCCCTCGGGTATTGTACAAGAAAATAAACTACATATGCGCAAGTCGCGGCATTCTCGCTGTCAAGACTCGTGAGTGGTTCCCAAATTTGCAAGCAGGGGCGTCCGCTCCGTCGGCTCCTCGGTCTGGGTCTCTGGTTCTGGAGCAGGCGGAGGTGCCAAAGGCTGGGTCACATCCGCTTTGCATACGGGGCACTACGAATCGCGTCGTCAGTAAAATACAACAATGAGGGAAACGCGACACTCACCAGCTTCTTCCGGTGAATCAACCACTCGTCCACCTCGGCAAGGTGGAAAATGTGATGACACGGCAGCACGCGCACCTTGTCTCCCTTCTCAAATTCGCAAAGACAGATCGCGCACTCGAGCTGTGTGTCAAACCACGCAAGCGGCGCGGGATCGGACTCCGCGGGGGGCTGCGACGTCGAGGGCGCGCCGTCCGCATCGTCAGGCTTGCTGTCCTTTGACACAGCGTCCGCATCCGCCTCCGCGTTAGCGTTGGCGTCTGCAGCCTCCGTTCCCTCTGGGGCAGTAGTCTCAGGCGCCTCCGCATACGGGTCCTCAGCGGGATCATGCTTCTCCCACCCGCTCCCCGTCCACACGCGCCACGGCAGCCCCCTCACCACATCCTCCGGCGCGCGCTCCCTCTGCGCCGCCCTCGCCGCCCGCATCCGATGTATCAGCAGCGTGATAAACGTCAACAGGCTCGGCAGCAGCAGAATCACGATGAACGTCACGATGGGCGAGTACCACTCCCACGCGCCGTACTCCGCCGTGATGAGCAGCGAGAGCGTGCGCAGCCCGCGTGCGACGTGTTGCTCTTCTCGATCAGCCCCGAAAGGTGCACGTAGTCCGAGTAGCGTATGAACGTGGAGGCGATGTGCACGTCCGAGGCGTCCTCGGGGAGTACATGTTGACGAGCGTGTCCGGGAAGCCGGACGTCTCGGGGCTGTCGCCGCCCACGACGACCGCGCGCGCGCCGAGGCGCTGCGCCTCGCGCACCTTGTTGACGAATTCGCAGGAGCCGCGCTGGACGAGAGCGATCCAGGTCTCGGAGGGGTCCGGCTGGTGCGGGCCAGAAATGCACAGCCGCGGGCAGCCGTCGTTCGGCGGGAGCAGGAGCGAGGAAGAGACGGTACCGTTGTCCGCGCAGGGGACGGTGAACTATGCACACATTATATAGGCGCCCGATTGACGGATACAGAGGGAAAGACTTACGGAAGACAAGGGGATCACATAACCCAGTATAGGGTCGTTGATCTCAGCCCCGAACGCGGCTCCAGGTAGATGCATCCTCAGCCTTTCGCTCTGCCAGATAACCTGAAAAGCGTACCTGGACGAGAGGCAAAAGACAGCACAGGGGAGCGGTCGACGATGGAGACGGTGCTTTCCGCGCCCCACGCCCAGCCGAGCAGCCAGCTCCTCTTATCTGACCTGATCAGAGAGGCCTGCTTGACTTCTGTGGGCGCGGGCGCGGGTGCGGCAGAGACAAAGGGTAGTAGTAGTGGAAGGAGGCAGCAGAGTGTGGGCCAACCTGCTGCCCTCATAAGATGTGCACAGATACCAGCAGGAGGTGAAGACGTAACACGTGCCAGTCACCGTGGGGCTCATGATGGGTATGCAGAAAAAATACTGCGTGGTAAATATTCAAGTAATGCTAATTCCAGCCAGACCACATGCAAGCCCTCCCTGAACGCACTCGGTCCTTTCCCAAATCAATCAAAGGGACGAGGGAAGGCCTGGAAAATATTAGGATCAAATAGACAGAAAAAATCCGCAGACAAACCTTCCGTGTGCACACTGGAACGGAAATGCAGTCTCACACAACCTCTCCACAAGCTTTTCACACTGCGCCTGTGTCAGCGGGTCGTTGAACATGATCGCCCCCGGCATGCTTTCGAATTGACTAGATCTAACAGTTGCTGTGGGCACCAGCGCAACGCCCGCAGCCAGCAAAACTCGTCCTCCACAGCGCTGTCGGCAATGTCCACAGCGTGCTGTGTGAAAGAGGGATCTGTCTCCGCTTTGGCGAGGAAACCTTTGACCAAGTCACGTAGTTCGTCGTCTTGCAGAAGCTAAGGTCGCGCGCCATCAGTGCCCAGCCCATTCGGCATCGAGTGCACATACCTTGTCGGCAACGACCTCTGGTAAACAGCGAATGTTAACTTGGCTGTACGCACTGGAGCTCCCGGCGTCTACGCCCAACTCCAACCGGGATTCCGGAGACACAGGATCCGCTCCATCCGCAAAGTGGAAGCCCCAATGTCCAAACGCCCTCCGTACAGATTCTTCCCTCAACTGCCGCTCTTCGTTCCGACTGAGCAAAATCGGCACAGGCGGATTCAGCTCCCGCAAGCGGATAAACCCACCGCCGTCACCCTCCCCTTCATCCGCCGA
Organism: Panellus pusillus; assembly: GCA_013387415.1. Classification (NCBI taxonomy): domain Eukaryota; kingdom Fungi; phylum Basidiomycota; class Agaricomycetes; order Agaricales; family Mycenaceae; genus Panellus; species Panellus pusillus. The sequence continues at coordinate 21,066 of QVIE01000290.1, read as the reverse complement.
CGCGTTCGAAAGATACCCGAGGCAAAGCTCCTTGAGATACCTCTCCACGCGCACACGCTCGTCCGCCGCGTGCTGGTCTATCAGAACAACGCTCTTCCTCCCCTCCACATCTTCTGCAGACGAAGACGAATCTGCGATCAGGCAGGCTATGAATTTGCGATCGACCTGGTTGATCACTTGCGCCCCGCGCAGGTCCGCCTTCTGAAATCGCCGTGCGGATGCCGCGGAAGAGTCGCCGTACGCTTGCCCCGCGCGCAGGTACTCGGAGAACCTCGAAGACGTATGACATGCATGATGGTGATCGGGGTCCGGAGCTGGTATGTGCGATATCTGGGGGATCTTCTCTTCCGTGACAGCGTAGATATCGTTCGCCTGCGAGCAATCGTTCGTTCAGGCCCGGTGAAAATGCCTGCAAGAGAAGTACGCCACACCTCCAGAGCCCCCTGCATCCACTCAGGCATCGCGGTTTTCTCTATGTTCGCGACTTTTTGTCGGGACAAGGTGCGGCCCTGATGAGCGTGGTGCAACAGACCGTTAGACGCCGGAGTTGGTTCCGACTGTGGACGAGAATTCCCAGTCCGTGTATCGACGACATAGATCTGCCCAGTCTGTGGATCCGTCCAAAGCAATTCTTCGGTCTCCTGTGATAAACGATACATGTCAGTTGAGCACTGCGCGGGCAAACTCAAGGATACGCTGCTCACTTCGCGCGTACACAAGGGCACCGGAGACGGCTGTCTGGACGGGCCAGACTCATACTGCGAAGCCTCGGCGTAACCAGAATCGTCCGCAAACTCATCATCGTATCTGCGCCGCTTGCGAGGGGGAGGAGAAACACGGTCGGGCGCCTTGACCTTGGCCGTAGTCGGAGCCGCGAAGCCATGCCGGATGAGAAACGCCTGGACCGTCGAAGAGAGCAATGTCATGATAGCGCCTTTGTCCTGGTATTACTTGATCAGACGAGGAGTACGGTATACTGGGAGGTAGAGCTGCTCACGCGTAGGTGCACGGCCGCTTTCGCCGGCTCTAGACAATTGTCTATCTGTTGAGGAGGTACAGTCAAGTTCAGGACGTAGACGGGCTTCTTCTCTGCTTTGCGCGGAGAACGTCGGACGGCTACGGTGCGTGGTTAGATATGCCCTTCGAAGAGCTATCAAGGACTTGCAGCTCCGGAGACTCGTCTCGCCTGCTTCGTCGAACGCCTGCAGTCCTGAATCTTCAGTCCGAGACCAGGGAAGCATAGGACTGCATACGTGTTTCGTGAAAGAACTGGACGTAAATTTGGATTCGATAGCGTGGTGCAGATCGCAGACGGATATGGGGTGGCGGTTGATGTCTAATGTTAATGGTGAATGCCGCCGTTTTTTTCCTGCTCTATGGACTACGGACAGAGAAACTGATAGGCCTTGAACGAAGTTCAGAAGCGTGGAAAGCGGGTAGGAAGTTCAGCGAACCTTCGACTGCGCACCGTCGAGGCTGATGAAGCCCTCGAGCTTGAGCTCTCCGGAAGTCTCATTGATCTCCTCGACATGCTGATGAGAGTTAGTAACAGTCGTGCAGAGGCCATGCTAGGCCAACCTGAGCCAGAGCCCGGCCGTACAAATGTCGAAAGGCCGTCAACATAGACGCCGTCTGATTCCAGAGTGTGAACGAGACGATAAACGGTACCCAGGGCTGGAAAGGACCTTCGGAATCCGGAGAAGCATGTCTTTCTTGTCCTTCACACTATGCGTGTTTTCTAGCGTAAACGAGACATTGGGGAATACGAGCGCGAAAGCTTCGATTTCGTGGCGTATTGCGCTTAGAGTTCGCGCCGGTGTTGGGTGGGAGAAACGACGCACAGGGAGCTGTAGAGCCAAGTGAGAACATGTATGGTAGGGTGGTGAGACTTGCATTATAAAAGGCGTCCCGAATGCACACAGTGGTCCCGGGCGCTTCGCGCTTCCAACGAACGGCCGGCCCGTTATATAGAGTTTTAGAGTCCTATATTCTAAGATGGAAAGGTCGTTATGAACGGACAAGGAACACGAACCTTGACAATCACAGACCAGGTCTGCCGCGAACGCGTCGTACGCGACGCGATTTCGAGACAGCAAATGTCGGCGCAAGATGCCAGAGCTATACACGTTGACTACGAATCCTCAACTTACGGAACGAACATACCTTCACCGCGGAATCCGAATGTAGAGAGATCGTCCAGAGAACCGATGGCATACGCTTTCGACGTTCCTAGCCGTGGATCAGAACACAATGAATCCACAGGTCCAATCGTACGGACCGTATCGGCCTTCCTCCAAGCCCCTTCCGAGGATATCCATCCCTTCCTTGCTCATGCCAGAGCCATCGTCTCGGACCCAGCACGTCCACTCGTCACAGTCGACACCGACGTCGATCTGATGCGCACCGGCGTCGAGAGAGTTCTGGAGGAGTTCGGATACGATTTGGGAGAGTGAGGTGAGGATCTGCGTTGAGCGGAGCTTTGTGCGCGTTACGGTGGGCAGTGGCTCAATTGCTGGGTCTCCCATTCAACTTCCATGGGCTCTCGAGGATGACAATGAGAGGATGACTATGCCACTGATATGATTGGGCAAAGGCGAACTCGGAACAAACGGCACGGGTGCTGCCGTTTACCACAACTTTGGACAACGAAATGAAGCACGTTTGGATGGATGTCGACCCTGTGGGCACTGCTACAAATATTCTGTACCTTTCCTAACTCCACAAGGGCCACGACGATGCCACCGCGATATTGCTCGCCATCCATTCTTCCGATATCAACCTCCTCGGGATCTCTACGGTACAAATTCCGCTCGATAGATAACTCCCGTCGACTGGTCCCATCGTTAGACTCATGGTAATGCCCCAAGCGATTGGACCTTCAAGAATGCAGCCCGATGCTTGCAAGCCTTTGGCGCTTCTTCTCGGTATCCCGATATTCGCGTGTACCCTGGGAGTGCGAAACCCCTCCTGCTTCCCGCAAAACACGATCCTGAAATCCACGGCGCTGATGGTCTTGGCGGCGTCGAGGGACTCCCTGATGCTGAAAGCCCTGGAGTCCTGCGCTGGTTCGCGACGGATGCTAATGGCGCACTTATCAGAGCACTCGATGGGATGGCTCTCGCGGTGAAGAAGACTTGGGACGGAGGCCGCGGTCAGAAAGTGTCTATCATATCCAGCGGGCCTATGACCAACATTGCCCTCTTCGTCGCCGTGTATCCTGACCTTCTGGATGCGGTCGAGGAATTTGTTTGTCCGTCTTTCATGTATTGAACTCCGTGGACCGCAGCATGACGTTTTATAGTTATGGGCGGGGGTGTTGGTCTCGGAAACCGATCAGCTGTTGCAGGTTCGTATCTCGGTCTATAACGGAACAACCGTTGATTCGATTGAAGAATACAACATCCTCTGTGACCGTCTGTGTCTCTTTTCGTCTCTCCCTGTAGTCCTTGCTGAATTGATTATGACTCTAGCGCACGCCGCTCAGATTGTTCTCGACGCCCCAGTGAAGAAAACAATGATCCCAATCAACGTCACCCACACTGCGATTGTAACCTCTGCCGTCCACGCGAAACTCCTTTCCCCGAACTCCTCCTACCTTCCAGAAGCCAACACACCGCTTCCGAAGGCAGCGACAAACCTGCGGCATACACTGTCCACCCTGATCGCCTTCTTCGCGGAATCGTACAAGAGTACTTTCGGCTTCAACGATGGTCCGCCGCTACACGACGCATTGACGGTCGCATACGTTTCACAGCCCGAACTCTTCCGAACAACACGCTATCGCGTTGACGTTGAACTTACAGGCACACACACATCGGGCGAGACGGTCGTGGATATGTGGAACTACCAAGGGTGCAACGAGCATTCTTGGGGTCCAGGTTACAAGAACTGCCTTGTCGCTCAATCAGTCGATGTAAGCCAGCGCGTAGCATGCGATCGCGTTCTCGTCTCAATTTTTCTTCTCTTCGCAGGTGGAAGGATTTTTCAAGCTTTTCCATGATTGTGTGCTGCGCTGCGATCAACTGATACTATCGCCGGTGAAAACCGAGTGATATCAATGTCTAGGGTTTGCTGCAATTCTTTAGATTAGAACCACGTTTTTCGTGCCATCCTGCTCTCTGCGTCGTCGTGCGATGTCAAGGTGTCCAATGGAGTCTTACGCACAAGGTGCCTGTAGAGCTCGCAGGGCTGACTCCGGCTGACTGCGGCCGAGTTCAATCATCCCTCTTCCGAACAATTACAGCCGGATCTTCAACGTCGGCGGAGGCGTCACATGCGAAGATCACACCTGACCTTACTTATTTTAATATTTTTGGGATGCTTCTCTTCCGTCTCTTCTCTATTGGATGCCTCTTGAAGCACATGGAGTCAATCTAGGTGTGTCCAACAAGCCGCTGCAACTTATCTTTTTGGTTCCACGGAAACGACATTTCGAGTGCTCACACTGCTCTCGAATCAAATTGGGTTGATATCAAACTCGTTTACAAGCGACGCAACGAATATCGAAATTACCCCACGGGACAGAACACGGGAACTGATGGCTTACTAGACTAAGTAGTCGGTAAGTATCTACTATCTGTTCAACCAATTCCACCATTGTCAGCCTCCACATGGTTTCCGTTGGCCAACTGACATAAGTAAGACGCGCACCGTCGCGCACCCCAAGAGTTTTACTTCCGACTCTCGAGGTTCCCCGGTCCCCCGAACGTAAAGATGGCGCGCGTTCTACCTGCTGTGGCTCTCTTCGGACTGGCGCTCATCGCGTCTGTCGCCAGCGCCGCTCCGGCGCTGCTGGCACCGCGCCAATCAATCGCGGCGTTGAGCTCTTCGGCGATCAGTGCATTCGAGCCGTACTCCAACTACGCTGCAGCGGGTTACTGTGCGCCGGCGTCAACCTTGGCTTGGAATTGTGGCAGTGCGTGCAGAGTATTCAAATCGAGGCCGGCTAAGGTTTATTCACGTCTGTTCTCCATTCCCAGGTTTCTGCGAGGCGAACCCCGGGTTCCACACAGTTGCGTCCGGAGGCGACGGCAACGCGGTCCAGTATTGGTTTGTCGGATACGACTCGTCGTTGAATACGATCATCGTGGTGCATCAAGGGACAAACCCTACGCAGCTGTGAGTGCCAAGTGACGTGAATTTTGCTTGCGTATGAACGAGCTACAGCCTCTCCCTCTTGACAGACGCCGACATTCTGATGGAAAAGCTGGACTCTACGCTATTCCCCGGCCTCTCCTCCTCCATCGAGGCTCACAGTGGGTTCGCGAACGAGCATGCGCAGTGCGTGTTCTTAGTTGAATCTTCTAATCATCTCAGACATCGATGACGAGGGGCTAGAACCGCACCGCTAGTGCTTGCTGCCGTTCAAACCGCCCTCTCGAAGTGGCCCGCGGTCAAAACAGTCACCCTTGTCGGCCACAGCTTGGGTACGGCTATGAATGTATGGGACATCGCAGAGACTCACACTGTGTAGGCGCCGCCCTCTCTCTCTTGGACTCGGTTTACCTCCCCCTCCATCTGCCCGGTCTGGTCTACAAGAGCATCCTCTATGGTCTGCCCAGGGTAAATGCAAATATCACCGTCCAGTCAATCTCATGCTAAAATGGCTTTTTCTTTCAAGGTGGGGAACCAGGCGTTCGCCGACTACGCGAGCATCGGGAGCACTGTGACGCACGTCAACAACAAGTTCATCGCATCTCCTTTTGTCTTCGCACTGATAGACTGACCGGTTGGGGCAGGGAAGATCCCATACCCATCGTCCCGGGTGAATTCCTCGGATTTCACCATCCGACCGGAGAGGTCCACATCCAGGTTTGTCTCCCGGTGCAGTGGTTAACGGTGCGCTCATGGTTCCCTTTGCAGGATGATAGCGCGTGGCTCAGCTGTCCGGGCGAGGATAATAGCAGGTGAGGGAGACATTCGTTCAGCGGGTGAAGGTCAGCTAAATGAGTATTAGCGATCTGTGCAGCACTGGAGATGTTCCTACGATTTTGAATGGCAACATACTCGACCATTTAGGTGCGTATCTCTCGTTCTTTTTTTCCTTGAGGCTGAACGTCGTCCAGGTCCTTACAATGGCGCTGTTTACATGGGGATCTGCTGAAGTAATGTATTTACGTAATTATACGAGTTTTCAACCGTGGGAATGCTCAACGAGAATTCTTGGGGACCGGGTAAGAAGAACTGCCTTGTCGCCCAGTCAGTGCCTTTACAGCTGGCAGGGCTTGACTGTGGCCGAGTTCCATCATGCCTCTTCCGAACAATTTCAACGTCGGCGGAGGCGTCACATGCGGGCTCAGGCGGCATATGTGCCAAGACCCAAGATCGCACCTGACTTTATTTTTGGGCTGCTTCTCTCTATAGCTACTTCCGTCTCTTTTCTATTGGAAGCCTCTTGAAGCACATGGAGTACCATGAAATGAACCTAGGTGTGTCTAATAACAGCTACTTAACAAGTCGCTGCAACTTTGGTCTTTTTGGTGAAAAGAAGATTTCGAGTGCTCACACGGTCACTCCTACCATGATGATGTCTCACTTCTGGGAACCTCATCGAGGCGTCCCAAAGCGCACAACGAGCCTCTCGCAACTGATTGCTCCCTGGCAGCAACAGAGTTTGACTGCGCTACACGGCTATGGTGTCTGGGGGAGAACTCGCCGAGATCTCGCAACGGTCGCCACTGTTGGCTTCCACCCCGCATATTGCACGAGGAGGTACGAAAGCGGGACCATGCCCATGTCGGCGGCCGCTGTACCACTTGGAGCTTTCCACACCACACGTACGGGCCCCCGTAGGCCTCAGTCTCTTGGAGCTTTCATCGCTGTGCACGACGTCGAGCTAAAGCTCCTATAATTACCCCTGTCTCAACTTTCTGGATGCTGCTGCGGATTTATCGTTGACCGTCAATTGCATCATCCAACGAGCTTGGACAGAGCGATGTCAGTGTTGGGAATACCCGAGCTGTGCATCGGGGAGACAGTCGTGCAGCTCGTGCCATTGGTCCACGAGTTCAAGTACGTTGGTCTCCTACTATCTTCAGTTATTACTTCGAACATCTTGGCTCGTCACTACGCAGTCAAGGCCTCCATTAAAAGCCAGGAACACCGCCAACTCGATGAAATTCGGCGGTTGTTTGGAGTGAGTTCACACTCTGCCCTGGCCCCCTTATTCATGGAAACTGGTATGATTCCCATTCACTCTCGCCGTCTTTGTCTGGCACTCTCCGCCGATTTGGACAGTCGCCGAATCTGCTACATGCTGAGCCTCTGTCCCGGCCGTCTCACGCGTGACGCTCGACTGGACTCAATCGGCCTGTATGCGCACGTCGGCCTATGCGGCGTCGAACTCAGAAGGGTTCTTACGCGCTATGGTGGCCTCGCCGAAGGCAATCGCGACGGTCGCCAAATCACGCGTTCGACGTTATGACGATGTACAACTCGCGCGGCATTTTCATGCCCGACGGGTACAGGGTGTATTTGGATCAGCCGGTTTCTGTATCTTGACCCGTTTACCTGGGACTTACGTGAGGGGAACAGTTGGTTGTTCTTTACAAAGCGTGGAAAAAGGTAGACGACTGTAGCGTACATGAGGAGGTACATGTATGTGGACTACAGTGGGCTGTCGTTCCCTAGCGGGACCAATCTGGCTTTGAATATATTACCTTACCTTACCTTACCTTACACTACTCTCGAATTATCAAACTGGGTTGTTTTCAAATTTGAACTCGTTTTAGCCGTGACCTTTTCAAAGGACCCCCTGATAATACTGAGGGCCTGATCGGGTCCTCCCTGGGGCCTGAATTTCCTTATGCAAAATCGGAATCTGATCAGGATTTTCCAAGCAGATTCTAAGGAAATCCAAGGTGCCCCCGAGCAGGCCCTCAGTATGATCAGGGATCCTTTGAAAAAATTGCTCCCGCCGGATTTTCGGGTTCGTGTCCGGAAGTTCAAAACATTCCGGCGCTTTCTGAGACTGCAGAAATCGCGTTTGTTAGCGTGGGGGCATTTTCAGTTTTTCAGCCTATCCGAAAATTTTGCCAATTCTTGTCCGGCCGATGACGGTGACCTTGGTCCTCCTTGGTCCTTCGTCAGCATATTCAGGGTCTTCTTTTTAAGCGGCGCATCGGCGCAAAGAATAATGAAATTACCCACGGGACAGAACACGGGAATTGATAGCTTACCAGATTAGGTAGGTGGGTATCCGCTTTAGTGTTTAACCAATTCTGCCATTGTCGGCTTCCACATGGATGATGGTTTCCCCAACTGACATAAGTGAGTCGCGCACCCCAAGAGTTTTTATTCCGACTCTCAAGGTTCCCCGGCCCCGGTCCCCCGAACGTAAAGATGGCGCGCGTTCTACCTGCTGTGGCTCTCTTCGGACTGACGCTCATCGCGTCTCTCGCCAACGCCGCTCCGTCGCCGCTGGCACCGCGCCAATCAATCACGGCGTTGAGCTCTTCGGCGATCAGTGCATTCGAGCCGTACTCCAACTACGCTGCAGCGGGCTACTGTGCGCCGGCGTCGACCTTGGCTTGGAACTGTGGCAGTGCGTTCAGAGTATTCAAATCGAGGCCTGCTAGGGTTTATTCATTTTTGTTGTTCATTCCCAGAATTCTGCGAGGCGAACCCCGGGTTCCACCCAGTTGCGTCCGGAGGCGACGGCAACGCGGTCCAGTATTGGTTTGTCGGATACGACTCGTCGTTGAATACAATCATCGTGGCACATCAAGGGACGAACCCTACGGAGCTGTGAGTGTCAAATGACGTGAATTTTGCTTGCGTATGAACGAGCTACAGCCTCTCCCTCTTGACAGACGCCGACATTCTGATGGAAAAGCTGGACTCTACGCTATTCCCCGGCCTCTCCTCCTCCATTAAGGCTCACAGTGGGTTCGCGAACGAGCATGCACGGTGCGCGTTCTCAGTTGAATCTTGTAATCGCTTGAGAAATTGATAATGGGGGGCCAGAACCGCACCGCTAGTGCTGGCTGCCGTTCAGACCGCCTCTCGAAGTGGCCCACGGTCAAAACAGTCACCCTTGTCGGCCACAGCTTGGGTACGGCTATGAATGTATGGGACATCGCAGAGACTCACACTGTGTAGGCGCCGCCCTCTCTCTCTTGGACTCGGTTTACCTCCCCCTCCATCTTCCCGGTCTGATCTACAAGAGCATTCTCTATGGTATGCCCAGGGTAAATGCAAATAGTCACCGTTCAGTCAATCCCATGCTGAACTGGCTCTTTTCTTCAAGGTGGGAAACCAGGCGTTCGCCGACTACGCGAGCATCGGGAGCACTGTGACGCACGTCAACAACAAGTTCGTCGCATTTCCTTTGGTCTTTGCACTGATAGACTGACCGGTTGAGGCAGGGAAGATCTCATACCCATCGTCCCGGGTGAATCCTCGGATTTCACCATCCGACCGGAGAGGTCCACATCCAGGTTTTCTCTCCGTGCGGTGCAGTTGTTCACGGTGTGCTCATGGTTCCCTTTGCAGGATAATAACGCGTGGCTCAGTTGCCCGGGCGAGGATAATAGCAGGTGAGGGAGAAACTTGTTCAGCGGGTGAAGGTCGGCTAAATAAGTATTAGCGATCTCTGCAGCACTGGAGATGTTCCTACGATTTTGAATGGCAACATAATCGACCATTTGGGTGCGTATCTGTAGCTCCTTTCTCTTCTTCGAGGCTTACCTCTCTCCAGGTCCTTATAATGGCAATATTTACATGGGGATCTGTTGAAGTGATGTATTTACGTAATTATGGAGTTTTCAACCGTGGGAATGCTCAGCTTACTTATGATACTTGCTCACATTTCCCGACTTCATGTCGACCGCACCGGTTTCATTCTGCTTTCACTTTGAATCGCACTTGCCACTGACAGGGCCGGGAAGTTGGCACTAGGCGAACCAGAAAATGTGTACTAGCGCGAAGGGCGTGCGCCCTAAGTTAGCATCCTACCGATCTTTGCGCTGCGGCAGCAAAACATTCAAATCTTTCTCGCACTGTTCCCACTCCTGCTTCACCACCTCCGCATGGTGCGCAGAACGAGGCTCGAAAACAGCGGGAAACTTCAGCGGCGCACTCGATACCTGTAAGACTCAAGTATGCATCGGCAGCATAACAACAAGATACACACCTCCTTGCTAAAACCTCCGTCGCCGCCGTCGTATTTAAACGGTAAGCCCGTTTGGGAATCCAGTTCGTCACATTTGCGTATGTTGAACGCCCATAGTATCATGGCAATGCTGATCCATAGTGTGCGCTCCGCAAACGGAACTCCTGGGCAGACTGGCACAGATCTATTCAGCGCGTCGTGTACTGCAACTGGGCCTTGACTTACTGCGTCTTCCAAATCCAAACGCGCTCGTCTCATACCCTGGTTTCAGCTGGCCGTTTTCGTCCAGGAATCGTTCTGGCTGAAATTCGTCAGGGTTCTCGTATCTGGCCTTTTCGTGTTCAATGGCCCTACGAGTGATAAATCAGATACTCGCAAAATGCAATGTAAATTTGAACACGAACCATGTCACCCCAAAGACGATGCTTCCCTTGGGAATGAAGTACTCCTTCCCTTGTGTTCCACGATGTCATCCTCGGTAGAGTAGTGAGGAAGGCCAAAACGCGCTGCCAACAAGGATGAGAATCAGATAGCTCGGTCGCTGAAGAATACGTACCTGCGGGCCTCCATCGGAGGGTCTCTGTGGGTTACGACATGTCAATTTCTGTCGAGGAAGAAAGCGAGTATGGACACACCTCGTACAAGAGCATCGACGAAAGGAAGGTTTGGGCGATCTTTGAATGTCGGCAGGCGATTTGGTCCAACAACGGAGTCGATCTCTTTGCGCGCGCGGGGAAGCCAGTCGGGATAAAGAATGGACGCGAGAACAAAGATTTGCATCGTAGAAGTGCTCTACATCAGTTTCCGTAAACACAGACAACACGGTGAAGATATAATGAGCTGGCACGTACGGTCTCAACGGCGGCCTGAGCGTATCACACTTGTAATTATACGGCAATGAGCGTTGAATAGATCACATGCCAAAGTAAAATTCTTCATCAGTTGTCGCTGATCGCCCTCGGGCTTGTCTTCCGCAAAAGCAGCAGTCCAGCTTTGGGAACGTCAGACCAACTTCAAAAAATGAAAGGAAAGTAGGTACGTATTCATTCCAGCCCCCCTTCCCGTTAAAGCGTTGGCGAATAACCTGTTATACATATTATCCTCGTACTCGCGGTACTTCTGTGCGCGTGTCCGCCACGGCATCGGGCCAGGAATCCAATCCAGGAATGGTAACACGTTGGTGATGCTCGCAGCCGGATTCAAAAGATTGACGAGCATCTCGAGAGACTGAGCATGGAACGCAGAATCAAGATTGCACCATTTTTTACAGTCGGGAGGACGAACATACGTTTAGAAGATCCTTGAAATCACGCTCCTCTCCAGTGGGACAATGCAAGCCGAAAGCGACTGTGAAGATCATACTGGCACCCGCTCTGTAATCGGGGTCGACGCCGTCGGCTGCAAGATAAGAAAGAGACGTCAACGCACCGATCCAAATGACGAACCCAGTTTTTTCCGCCGTCATCCAAGAGATGGGTCATGCTTATCAAGGCTTCAAATTGCTGTACAGCTTCGGTCTCACCCGCGCGGATGCCGGACATGAGGCCTGCGGTCAACTTCCGTGCGACGAAATGGTTTTGGTTCTGCTCGCGCCATGCCCAGTACGCGCCTTCGGGATCGACGTCGCGAAACTGAGACCGTTGAGAGAGATAGTAAGAAGATAAAACGGAAAAAAACGTACGACGTAAGGTATCACAGGGCGCGACGAGAACTTGGCGCCATGCTTGTCCAGAATTTCTTTTGCTGTTTCCATATCGCCGATAAGAACCATCGTCTTTGTTGCGGAAATGGTAAGAAAAATGCATTTGCAAAACATGGTCGACGATACTTGCAGTTCCAGCTAAATTCAAAGAGACGAGCCCGCCGTATTCTTCGCATAGTTGTCTGAAGTATGTTCCGAGATACTGTATAAAGGTTGAACTAGTGTGGTGGGAGTTCCACCGTCGGCATACCTCAGAGGGAACTGCAAAAGATTTCCAAGAAGAGGTAAACCTGGCGGTCCTGGTGGACGAGGACGGCCAGAAGAACGAGCGCGACTCCGAACGATGTAAACTCCGCTAACAAGTGCGAGAGTGGCCAAAGCAGCTTGCTTGAGCGAGAATGCAATCATGTTCAGCTGGAGTGGGAGATGGTAAGATTGATAACTTACAGTACAGGTCTATGTATGAATTTGCGGGCGGCGCTGCAGCCCGCGGACGATAACGTACGGCGTTATACAGATGACATGTCGCTCCTTCCAAATTCGGCAAGTCTCCAGGAGTCCCACTGCGCCAGCTTGGTCTACCGCATCATTCGAGGCTCGGGTTGGGATATGCACGTCTGACGTCTGATGGGTCCACACTGGTGAGTATTGCTGGCCACTCCAGCTTCGTTCTCAATGACCTGCAGGATATCTTGCGACTCTCCTTGCTCTGTGCACTGCAGTGCAATTGCGCCTCTATTCAGCCCATCTCCGGAACTTCTATCGAGCAATAATGTGCCTTCGGATTCCCAGAAGGTTGCCATCAGCGATGCCGTCGAGACAGCGAAGATGGATCTGGCGCGTGTCCAGGAGACGATCGAAATCCTCTCTGCGCGACGTAACCAGCTAGAAGACTTCATTCAAACCACACAACAGTATTGTCTTCTCCAATGCGTCGTCTTCCGGACGAAATGTTGTCAGAGATTTTCACTTGTTGCGTGAATGTCAATGAGACGTTCGATCCTCTGAAAGGCGATGCTTGGGTCGTTTCTCGAGTCTGTCGACGATGGCGCGCAGTCGCAACCACTCTCCCGGAGCTTTGGTGCCATTTCGTGCTCCCGCCGATTCGTTCCAGGCGTCTTCAACGCTTTTTGGAGATACAACTGCACCGTGCGCGTCTTATGCCACTTTTCATTCGCACCAGGGAGCGGGAGGCACTTGATGCCGACGCTATGGACGTTTTCTTCGCCAAGTCAGCACAATGGGAGGAAGTCGCGTTCTACAACGCAGCCAATTTTCGCAGTTTTCTAAATCATGGTGCAAATTTTCCCCGCCTCAAGAAACTCGAAGTGGACAGCTGGACTTCGATACTTCCAGAAGTCTCTTCCAGTTTTGACATGGTCAATTCGCTGCCCGCTCTGATGCATCTTTGTTTGAATGTGAACTACGAACCATTCCCTCGGCAATTACTACTCCCGTTCTCACAGATCCGGACATGTGTCCTCTGGAGTTTCTTGATATCCGATGTCCACTGGATACTTTCTCCCCTGTCATCCAATACGGCGGTATCCCTTCACGCAGGCGTGCGCACCATATGGGATCCAGTCGTGCAGCCGGTGACAGAATCCAAAATCAGCTCTCTCGAAGTGCACGTGTGCACCGATGCCTTCCGGGCTGATCTTTTGAGCACCCTGGTCGCACCAGCTCTAGAAAAGCTCGTCGTCAGTTCCGGGCACCTTCTCACCGACGCGCAGGATATTGCTTCTTTCTTGGACAATTCTCAGTCCCCTTTGAAGCATCTGCGCATTGACAATGGCACGCCGTCTTTCGTCGTTCAAATCTTGTCGACATTCTCCGCCCGCGGGATCGCTCGACTGGACCTCCGTCGCATCACTGATCTGCGGCTTCTCTTCGAAGAGCTGGCGCAAAGGGAGGGATTGGCCTCACACCTACAAACTTTGGCCATCCGTGGAACCTCGGAAGACGTTGAAAACTGGGATGATTCTGATACCTTTGGACTCCTTGCGCACCGAAATCCCACCGTGCGCAGGATCCTATTCGACTCTTGGGAATGGGATTTCCCACAAAATAGTTCGAGATCGGTAGATGGCGCATTGGAAATTGTGATCCTCGAGTAGAAGGCTTAATCGACAACTGTCTACATAAGATATGTATGCGACCGTGCCTGTTCTCCATTTGCAGTTGCGTGCGCATTACAATTTACCATCGCAGGCCGAAACCCGCTTCCACTGTAACCTGCGTTTCAACGGTCGGGCGAAAGACATACATATATAAGTACTTCGGTCTATTCTCGATTCAGAATTTGTATAAATTATCATGTAGAGTAGGTGTCGATATAATTGTACGCCAGGCCACTCATACACTTACCGCTCCTTACGCTGCGGCAATAGGACATTCAGATCTTTTTCACAGTTGGCCCACTCCTGCCTCACCACCTCTGCGTGGTGGACAGAGCGTGGTTCGAAAACAGCAGGGAAGTGCAACGGCGCATTCGAGAACTGCAGAAAAAAAGCACGCGTCAGCACCGCGCAGCAATAAAAGAGACGTGCTACGATCAGCGCACCTCGCCGCTGAACGCCGCATCGCTATCATCGTATTTGAACGGCAGGCCCGTCTTCGGATCCGGTTCGATCGACTTGCGGATGTTGAAGGCCCACAAGATCATGGCTATGCCGATCCACAGAGCGCGCTCTGCGAACGGCGCTCCCGGGCACACTACAAACACTAAGCATTGCGCCACACCGAACCATCCAAACCCGACTTGCCCCGTCTCCCGAAGCCAAACGCACTGGTCTCGTACCCTGGCTTCAGTTGGCCGTTATCATCCAGGAACCGCTCTGGCAAGAACGCATCGGGGTTGTCGTATCTAGCCTTTTCATGATCGATGGCCCTGCACAACATGAACATATTGACGAAGGCTCATGAGAATCAGAACACATACCATGAAACCGCGAAGACAATGCTTCCCTTCGGAATGAAATATTCCTTCCCATTGTATTCCACAACATCGTCTTCCGTCGATTGGTGCGGGACACCAAAACGCGCTGGAAACCAGGACTGAGATTTTCAACATTCGAAACGTGGGAAATACTCACCTGCGGGTCTCCACCGTAGCGTTTCTGCTCGTCCGTGACATATTAGTTCATCCATGCTTTCGTGAACTATCAGCTGTGTATACCTCGCACTAAAGCTTCGACAAAAGGAAGGCTAGGCCGATCCTTGAAGGTCGGCAGCCGATCTGGTCCAACGACGGAGTCAATCTCCTTCTGTGCACGAGCAATCCACTGGGGATACAGAATAGCTGCGAGAACGAAGACGTGCATCGAGAGAGCGGTCTATGTAGATACTAGTCAGTACGCCAAGCCACAGAAAATGCGAAAACCAGCACAGTTTCGATGGCGGCCTGCGTACCGGACGTCAAATCAACGAATCGGAGGAGATCGAAATAAGCGGCTAACCCGGTAAACTGGTTCATCAGATGACGCTGGTCGCCCTCAGGCTTGTCTTCTCTTGCGAAAACGGCCGACCATCTTGAGAACCAGACATTAACCCAATTTCTGACCACGACTTCAAGGGCAATGCGTACGTGTTCATGCCAGACCCAGCGCCAGACACGGCGTTGTAATTAACCTGTCATACAACGCATTCTTCACGCCGACGATACTCGCGCGCGCGCGCGCGCCATGGCATCGGCCCGGAATCATATCTAGGAAAGGCAGGACGTTGATGATGCTTGCAGAAGGGGTACAAAGATTGATGAACATTGCGAGGCACTGGGGGTTGAGTTGAACGGAAGAGATATTTTGGCAGAAGAAAAACAAGGAACGTACCTCCATAACCTCCTTGAATTCAGGCTCCTCTCCCGTAGGACAGTGCAAGCCAAAGGCAACTGTGAGAACCATACTAGCGGATGTTCTGAATCCAGTCGTCAATTGCAGAAACCACAGAGGGTTCCGACGTACCGATCCAGATGTGTGCCAGTTTTTACCGCCTCCCTCAAGAAGGTGGGTCATGGAAATCAGCCGTCTCGTACTGCTGCAGTGCCTCCGTCTCGCCGGCGCGGACAGCGGACATGAGGCCCGCGGTGAGCTTTCGTGCGATGAAGTGGTTCGGGCCCTGCTCGCGGACTCCCCAATACACTTCCGCCGGATCAATGTGCCGCCGCTGAAGCCAAAGTGAGCTGCAGGTATCTGTATCGTTGTCAAGACAGAGGACGCACCACGTATGGTATACTGGGCGCGACGAGAACTTGGCCGAATGCTTCTCCAAAATCTCCTTCGCCGCTTTCATGTCTCCAATTAAAACGATAGGCTGCGGATATCGGAGCTCTAGTCAGAAACGGACAAGCGTCGCAGCACAAACACTCACGAATCCGGCCAAGTTCAGCGAAACGAGACCGCCATATTCTTGGCATACCGCTTGAAGTACGACGCAAGATGCTATTCAACGTTAGAGTCAAATATGGTGTGATCTGAAGTTCGACGTACCTCTCGGGGACTTGCAAAAGATTGCCGATTAGAGGTAGACCCGGTGGACCAGGGGGACGCGGGCGGCCAGAGGAACGAGCGTTAGCCCGGATGGCGTAGAGCCCGCCAACAAGTGCGATGGTGGCCAAAGCGACCTGAGGAAGTGATGGCGAGTCCATAGCTAATGGGAGAACTCTTGTAATGGGAGAACTCTTGACAGAACACAGGCTGGACGTGAACGTATATGAAGAGCGCTGCCAGTGGTTGTATCTAGGCCGATCTGGCGTTAAGTCAGGTTAGGTCGGCGAAGGGTATATAGTGCATACTTAGACCAGTTGGATTGCGGCGGCGGTTCTGCTCTGGCAGCTGAAGCAAATACGTATTGCGGATATATGCATCAATATCTGGGATCGGATTCACAGAACACAGGATGACACAAAAAAGTGAACCGTGTTGCGGCCGCCGCAATGGCACCGGCAAGGAATTTTTTTGTCCTCCAACTCCTTGCAGACAGGCATTGAGCTTGTGGCGCAAGCGAGACGTCTCTTCAATCTTGCGAATCGTTCGATACTTAGTAATAGGCAGCGAGACCAGAAGAAACCGAAGCGTGTGAAAGTTATGATATCCCTTTCGTCCGCCGCCGCACCCGCTGATGTTCCGAAAGCATCTGCAACGCGAACCATCATGTATATGAACTTTAATCCGGGACCCGCTCTAGACTCTCACCGTCGTTGTTCGACTATTTTCACCACTAAGCGATAATGTTCGCAGCGCAGTACAACCCGGGGACAAGCACCTGACTCTCAAGAATGACCATCCTCTGCCGAGCCCAGGCCTCGGGCAAGTTCTCTTGAAGGTAGCGGCTTGCGGAGGTACGCAATAAGCATCTCATTCTTTGCACGGGCAAATAGTAATGCCGACCAGCGTGCCACTCCGACCTTGCCTTCATAGATGGAGCGTCCTGCCACATCCTCGCGTTCTTGGCCACGAAATATCTGGATACGTAGTGAAGTACGGCCACTGCATATATACCAAGTGGGAGCGGGCTAACGCAAGAGCATCAGGACAGGCGAGGGCGTGACAGAATCGTTTGACGAAAAGGCGCTGTACGCCGTACTCGCTATACATCCTGCCTCCCAATCACGCGACGGTCTGCCTGCCCTCTTTGACTCCCGGGCGCTGCGTACGACGGCGGTTTCGCGCAATATGTGCTTTTGCGGCCAGATCAGCTAATACCTGCAGTCCGTGAATTCCCTTGCGGAACGATATTGATTCCAATTCTTGCGTAGCCCAAAGGCGTAACACCTGAACTCGCTGCCGTAGCAGCCGATGCAGGAATCAACGCGTACAAGTTTGTCGTGCGGAGTGCTCAGGTGCACTATCTTCGCCTCAAGTCTTTTCGTATAATACTCAAATTTCGCAGGTCGACGGCACGCGCAAAGAAACAGTGCTTGTAATCGGTGTCGGGGGTTTGGGACACCAGGCTGTCCAAATCGCGGCTTATTTCGGTGCTACGGGTGTGTGGCAACTCAATAATTGCTATCCCTGAATTCCTTATCGAATTCTATATAGTCTACGCCTGTGATCTTAAACCCGAGGCGCGCGAGGTTGCGCTCAAGCTCGGTGCTATCGAAGCCTTCAGCCCGGCGGAGCTAGAAGCCAAGATCGCAGAAGGTTTCAAGGCGGACGTCGCCATGGACTTCGTCTCTCGCAAGTCGAGTAAGTCATTATTATTCTCGTCCTTTGCAAGTGTTTGTTGAATATACGACAGCATTCGAAGCCGCGAAATCCGTCCTCCGAAATAACTTCTATTCTTTCCCAGCCAATCCTCGCCTTATCATCGTAAGAGCTTATAACTGTCGTCAAGTCTCGTAAGCTGAATATCGAGACTAGGCAGGAATGACAGCCGAGACGCTGGAATTTTCAACCATGGACACCTTGCATACAATTTGACCAGTTGGTGTTTCTCCATTTCGGTCTGGTACAGTGCTGACTCGATGGAACAGTGGTGACGCCCCAGTACGGTTCTCGTGAGGACTTGGAAGCGGTGCTGGAGCTCTACGCTCAGGTATGCGTCTTTCTCTGTATCTTTTGAGTGTGCGCTTACATCCCGCACCTAAAGGGTTCTGTAACGCCTGTCGTGTCGAGCTATCCGCTCAAGGAGGTCAACAAAGTTTTAGATGACCTTCGTGGTGGTCGTGTACTGGGCCGTATTGTGCTTATACCTGAATGAGCCCAATGCGAATTGTATCACTGCGCAACTTGGTAAGATAGGCGCATCGCGCATGCATCGACCGTGACGTCACGCGTGACAGTAACGTGGGAAACGCGAATTTCGAGGCCAAAAAAATAGAATTATAGATTTTTACAGTCGAGAGCCGCTATACAGTCTTCCGTTTCTTTAAGTCATCTAAGTAAGAAGGTGGTAGGGTCCGATGGCCTCTGTATTTCTTGTTGGCCCATGCTGCATCTGCTCCATCGAGTCCTTGATAGTAAGCATCGGCAAAACGGTATGATCGCGTTGCGAAGCGTCGCATAGATTCAATGGGGACAGAATCCAGAGCAGCAATGATGTTTCTCTGAAGGTCTGCCTCCGACGAAGATTCGGGAACATCCGGTAAACGCGCTTTGCGTACCCCCAACATTGCTCAATGAAGTTGAGCTCCGGGTGGAATTTCGGGAAGAAAATGACTTCATAACCACGCTTAGCGCAGTGTTCTCAAGCCACGACTTTTGTCCCAGGAAATCCGGCTCGGAGTAGAGAGCTTTTTTGAGGCAACAGCGTGTGGTGTCTGATCTGCGGCACTTGAAGCCTGTGCATGCGGCTTTGATCTTGCGGCCTGTGACAGCGTCTATGGCATCTGGGTCAGGAAGATCGTGGCCCCGAGCGCGACGCTCCAAGACGAGGGTCCTCATTCCCTTGAAGTCACCATTTGGTAGATACAGGCATTGCGGGGTTCCATCACGAATGTGGCGTCTCGCATTCGTACACATTGCATCACGCCGTCCACCTCCCTTTTATTGAAATTGCTTGACGGCTTGAGTGTCATGAGAAGTGCGCTGAGAGCATCCGCGCGCGTGCGGTGTGAATAGTCGCGTTTTTCATAGCCAAGAACATTTTTTTTCGTTGGAATAATCCTTGTCAAGGATATCCATGGCGCGATCAGCCTGCTTGAGGATGGACTGGGTGTTCTGGTATCCCTCACGGCCTTTTCCCCGCCTTGAGAAACTCGCGGGCATCATCATATTTCGCTGCCAAGACATGTCAGACGTGAGAAATCATATCGTGACGGCGACTCACCCTTTCGAATTCCTTGTTTTCGACCTCATCCATCCGTTAACATGCAGACACGAAGTCCCCCACCATCTGGCTCGCCCCTTCCCCTTTGGGTTTTTCCCCTGCCTTCTCCAGCCGGTGGACCCAGCGCAATGTACGGCGGTCATTCGCATAGAACGTCGATTCGTCGTGACACCAAATAACGACGATTCGGGGATTCCTGGCTCACTCAAGCAGCTCAACCAACAACGAAGCCCGGCACTAAAGCTAATCTCCTCGAACGTGCCGGGCTTATCCCACCAACGAGAGCGTGCATGCAACGCGCGCCATTGGGAAGGAACACGTTTTGACGGTACGCGACCACATCCTCTCTCTCATGCCCGTCTGAGTACATCCCCTTGGGCTCTTCCGCCACCTGTTCCCATCCTTTTCATCCAGTTCTGTGCTGCTCGAATCTAATGTGCCGCTTGACTCGGAGACGTGCCTGGAACTCGGAGTCGCAACGTAGCGCACAATGTCCTTGGCGGACACCCACTTGCCCAACGACTGTAAATGCAGGTGAATGTCACCAGCGATGTCCTCGTCGTCCATGAGGGGAGGAGAGTTGAAGCGGCCGTACAGGTGAGTGGGAAGTTTGGTGTGGTCGGCGCAGTAGTTGATTGCCCACTCCCTGATTTTCCTCCCTAGCCATGTCTTTGAACCGGTCTTCCCGGCTGAAACCGCCACAGACTCAGAATGCAGCGTCCACCAGCGTACCCGGCCCGCCTTGTACAAGCGCAGGAAGCGAATTACGCACTCAAGTCTCGTGGCAGTGACAACATCGAGGTCAGTCTTTCGGTGACCTCTGCCGCTCTTCCGTTGCGGGTGAAGACGCTCCTGGAGGCTCGTGATAGCGGCATCAACAGACCCGTTTGTTGGGATCGCGCGCTGCTTCTTGAAGACCGCGGATGATCCGGCAGTGTAAATCCCTGTGGACCATGCATGTATTGTGCCGCGCCGGGGGTAATGCATTCGCTGGTGCGGGAGACGGCTCTGCGGGAACTTCGGAGCGAAGTTGCGTGGGTCCCGTGCATGGAATTCTCGCAATCCGCGCCGTCTTCGCCAGGGAGCACCTGCCGAGAGGGATCCCAGGGTATGTCGTCGAGACCCTCCTCTGCTTGGGCCACAGCTGATAGTTGAGCAGGTTCGACATTGATTTCACCGGACAGTTCTTCGTCTGACTCGTCGACATCTTCGATCCTGACAATTGATCGAGGAGAATGTCGCGCGATGGTGGCATATGCAGGAGACAAGACGGGGGGGAGACGATGGTGGGGAGTTGAAACTGTTTCTCCGGTTGTTCAGGAGTCAAGTCGAGGGAGGTGATAGGTGCGGGATCCGAGTCCAGAGGTGTTTCACCAGAATCATTGCAATCCACAGCTGAATTGGACTCGTCGTCGTCGGATATATCGATGTAAGTGGGGGCGGCACTCAGAACAGATGGTGGAGGGCAACGGGAGGCTGTGAAAAA